>JAMPIV010006252.1:0-109468 GCA_024509875.1 Oreohelix idahoensis
TATTTTCCTCAGTATGGAAAGTTTTCTTCTCGCTTTAGCCTCTGTTCTCTCGATGTGGTGCCTCCATGTCATTCTCTTATCTAATGTAATGCCCAAGTACACCGGTTCCTCATCTGTTTGGACATGTATATTTCCAAGTCGTATCTCTCCTGCTTTGTCTTTGTTGGAGAGCGTGAAAAGTGTTGTTGATGATTTTTCAGCGTTGATCTGCACCATCCATTTCTCTGCCCATGCTGCTATGTTGTCTGCTGCCCTTTGTATTCGCTTATTAGCGATAGTTAGATGTTCTTCTACACACCACACCACCAAGTCGTCAGCGTATAGGGCAGCTCTCACACCTTGTGGCAGATCGTGGATGAGGTCATTGATGAATACAAGGAACAGGGGTGGGAGACAATACTGAGCCTTGAGGAACTCCATGTTTTAGGAGGATTTTCTTGCTGTTGTGACCTTCCATAGTGAGTCTTGCATTCCGATTATGTCGGAGCGACTGGATCCATTTTCTCACTTTACGCTTGATTCCGTTCCTTTGCAGTTTTACATTATTAACCCGTCTTTCCATACTTTGTCAAAAGCTTTTTGGAGATCTATCCAAAGGGTAAAGACTTTTCTCTTTTCTTGGAAGGCATCTTCAACGATCTGTGACAGGTATGTGATTTGGTCTTCTGTGCTGCTGCACTCTCTAAACCCTGCTTGTTCTGGCACTAAAATTTTCTCGGATTCCAAGTACCATTTCAATCTTCTGTTGATCATCCTCTCCATTGTCTTACATACACAGCTTGTTAGGCTTATTGGTCTGTAGCTGGTGGCCTTCCTGTTGTCTTTTCCTTTCTTTATGATGGGACACATGAGCGCCTCTCTCCATATCTGTGGCACACTGCCTGTCATCCCACTGTAGTTGTATATTTGCAACAGTTTGCTCATTGCTGTATATCCTAGGTGTTTTAGCATTTCGTTGGTTATACCATCCGGGCCTGGTGATTTCCTGTCTTTAAGTTTCCACACGGCTGTTTTTAACTCATCCATATTGAAAGGTTTGGACATAACGTCCGGACTGTTTCCATTAGTTCTAGTGTGGATTATTTCTTGACGAATGTCTCGTTGTCTGCGTAAATTGACGGAGATGTTACTTTCATTTCTGTAGGATTCCGCAAATATGTCTGCTGCTTGTTTGCCGGTATATAGTTTCCCTGCATCGTCTAGTGTAATGGTTTGTCGTTGAGAATTGTTATCGTCATTCAATTGTTTAGTGAGTTTCCACAACTTTCTCCCTTCCTTTTCAAGGTTTAGTTTATATGTTTTTTCCCTCCAGCTTCTCCTCTGGGCTTCTAGCTTTCCTTTAATGAATTTTGCTTTTGCCTTTTGTAGCATGATATGGTTCTGTTGGGATGGTTGTACCTCTGCAGTGTGCCTTGCTTCATTCATATCTTCATGTAGGTTTTGTAGTGTGTTGGACCAATATGGTACATAGTTCTTCCTCGCTCCTCTCGGTATTGTCTCCTTTGCTGCCTTGAGTACTCCATTATTAAAATCCCAGATGACTCTGTTAATGTCTCTGTCTAGTACCTTAATATCTTTTGTAAGCAGATTTGCTCTGTGTTGATAAATGGACCAATTTGCTTTTTTATAATTCCATCTTGGCTGACTTGGACTTGTATTTATTGTTCTATTAATTTTGATGAATACAGGACGATGATCACTTCCACCGAGTTGTTCTCCTATTTCCCTTTCCACTATCCCAGCCAAATCAGGTGTGCAGAATGCCAGGTCTGGAGTAGAGGTGCTATGCCATCTTCTGGAGTAAAAGGTTGGAGGATCATTAGGGTTGTTTAGAAGGGTTAGGTTATTGTCGTCTTGCCAGTTTTCTATCTCTTCGCCCCTTCTATCTAGCTGGTTGTATCCCCAGCTTTGGGAATGGCTGTTGAAGTCTCCCACCGCTATGAAGTTGCCAATGGGGACATCTATGCTAGTCATGTTCAGTGGTATGTCATTGGGGCAGTAGAAGTTTAGGAGATCCAGTTCCAGAGTGTTATGTTTTAGATGGATTACTTGGTATTCTGCACCTTCTTTATATGTCTTGGATTCTATAGCGTTGAGGTTATTCCTTATCAGTGTTAGTATGCCACCCTTCTTCCGATCTTTTCTGTCAACTCTGAAGCATTGATAGCCCCGTATCTTAAAATGTTTTCCTTCCTGTAGGTGGGTTTCTTGTATGCAGCATATGCTAATTTCTTTCCGAAATAGGGTATTCTCTAGTTCAGTCTTTTTGTTGTTGACTCCCTCTGCATTCCAATGCATGACATTCAGAGGGGCCGTCGTCTTATCTGGTTGGCCAGTTACTTTCTCCTTCCGCCTCCTGGCTCCATTTGGCGGACTAAGGAGACCTCCAGTAGCTGAGGGTGGATTCTGTCGAGGCTCAGAATCCGGCACTGCTCCTGCCTGGAGGGACTTCACAGGGCGAGCACCATAACGATAATTTTTTGACATCTGTTGTGTAGACATATTAAACCAAAGCGGGTTGCATGGTACCATGGTTGCTGGTGCGCCTCCTGGCCTGGTACATCTGACTTCAGCACCTGTTTCTTAAGGCAGAGTGTGCTCATGCCTCCCCCTCTGGCTGGGGGATTTGATTTTGCCTTTACCTCGTTTGCTGTCCCATCTTGCCTCCCGCTGGGGTTGATACCCAACCTTCGGCAAGATTACTGGGTATAACGGGGTCCACCACGAGTAGGTGAGGTAGACTTGGGCAGGAGAGGCTAAGAGACATGTTGAGTCTTGTATTGCGCATCACTGCCCCATTTGGACCCCAGTTTGAGTGTCACCTAGAGATTTACGTACACCCACTCTAGTGCAACCTATGTGCCGTAAAACTGAAACGAGTTTGTTATTTACAAAACCCTTGTGGAAAATTAATTAACCTTTACCATCACGAGAGGCCAAAGGATGTCCACACCATACCCTCGACACCACATCTGGCTGAAAAAGAGTGTTACATTCAGAACATTGTGATGCATTAGACAAGTCCACAAAAACAAGCATTAGCGCGATTTGTGTTATCATTGTTTTGATTTTCCAAACATGTGTTGCTATTCTGACCAGAGTTCGAGTTTGTTTGCTCAACGCCACGAGATCGAGAAAAATTGTTATTGCCCTGATATTTTCTGTTGTTACCTCTACCGTTTTGAGGGTTATTTGAGTGCTTAGGACATCTACACACTGGACAGTGTTATAAGGCAAGTGCGTTTTAGTTGCTATCTCCGTAACCGTACCTGTCGCCTCTATTTTGATATGAGTTATCCTATCTGCGGCAACCTCTGGTTGATCGATTTTAGTTTTGTAGTGGTAAATTTCCATCATAATAATGTCGAAAATTCTTTGATCAGGATGGGGTCGATTCCCAACATTGTACCGTCCAAGAAAATATACAACGTTTCGATCGTTGTTCCGACAAAAGTTCCTATCAGCACTCAGAGATCGAGGTCTTGTGTTGTTCATATGGACAGAGCGTGCTGAACAAACAGGCAAAGCTTCCTTAATATTAGTATTGCTGACAACTTTTCCAGGATACGCTGTCATACATTGGCGTCCCAGGGATTCCATGGTTGTCAAATATTATGATTTCCGTTCATGAAGGTACACCAGAAAATCAGGACTGATGGAGGACATTACCTTGTTCTTAAAATGAGATCTATGAAGTCCTCGAAAATGTGTTTAATCTTAGACAATTCAATCCATCGATTGAATCACATTTTGATGGAGGAAATAAACTCCGAAAAGTTCTTGTTGGTGTCTGGAATGAGTTTTTTAGACCGTCGTCGACAACCATCCTCATCAAGTTGACATTTTCTTAAAAGTAATGCTCGAACAGAATCATAGTTTTTTCTCTTTTCTTCATCTATTGTGTATACAGCGGATAATGCATCCCCTGTTAACAGTGACATCAAACTAGTACACCACAAGGATTTTTCTAATTTGTGTTCCTCACATACTGTTTCATAACTGTGTAAAAAGCAAGAAATATCATCAATGGTTAGGTTAAAATTTGGTAAGTGGACTTTAAAAGACGCAGAAAAAGCTGGGTTTTTTCTTTCTTAGAAGAACCCTCTGAATCAGAATTATTTAGCTTATTGTCATTCATTAACTTGAGTCTTTCAAGTTCTATAGTTGCCATTCTCTGATCATCCTCAAATTGAGCTTTCTTTGCCTCTATCTCATCTTCCCTTCTTTTCTCTTCTTTCTCATCCTGTCTCCTTTTTTCTTCTTATTTAGTTTATCTTGCCGTCTCTTTTCTTCTAGTTCAACTTGTTTTCTCTTTTCTTCTCTTGCAAGTGCTCTTCCTTCTCTTTCCCATCTTTTCTCTTCTTTCGCAATATTATCTAATCTCTTTTTCTCCTCTTTGGCAATAACATCTAATCTCGTTTTTTTTCTTTTTCACACTCAGCAATAGCAAAGGTTTTCAGAGCTT
The DNA here is from genome assembly GCA_024509875.1 of Oreohelix idahoensis. NCBI lineage: Eukaryota > Metazoa > Mollusca > Gastropoda > Stylommatophora > Oreohelicidae > Oreohelix > Oreohelix idahoensis. The sequence continues at coordinate 4,466 of JAMPIV010006252.1, forward strand.
CACACTCCATACTAAGCTCCATTCCCTGCTAAATAAAAAAGTTCAAAGAAGACATAATGTCTTTTTATGATATACCTTACTTAGTCAGTACCTTACTGGGCACTGCTGACCAATAAGCAACACACAATGCAAATTCTTTCAATGTTCAAAATCAATCAATTGTAAATATCCTGTAATCACAAGACAAGAAGTGGAGCAGACACCACAAACTATGACAAGAAAAGTGTGATGGTATTGCCTATCCTGCTTTGCAGTAGTGGTCCAAGAGTGGCCAAAACTCAAGAATATCTAAAATGGGCTTCAAAGGAGTCTACCTTTGCACAATATTACTCTTGGCAGATACGTAGATAGAAAGTTAATTACGCGTCTACCACACATGAGTTTCACAAGATATTCAGATAAATGAAAGCAATGCTGCAAATGAATGAGCAAGATAATTCTAGAATCTGCCGACAACTTTTGTGAAAGATTAAGCAATGGCATATCTTGGCTCGTTTAAGCCCCCACTTTGGATTAACTCAGGAGAATTCTTATTATTCTGGTATAGCTCAGTTTAGAGTGTGTGTAGTAAATTGACTGAGACAAACATGCAGTACATTTAAGATAATGCAATCGAAGTTAAATTTGTAAAATTACAAATAACAAAATGTAATAATCACTTAAGTTTTAACAGTTTGAAAATAATTTAATAGTTTAGAAGAAAAGTTTCATCATTGTTTGGTAATAGAGATGATAAAAAAAGTTCACTTTGGCAGCGTATATTTTTCACTTAGATGCCAATAGTAGTTTCTGCTCCCGCTGATGGGTTCTGCTTACACTGCTCCACTCGTCGTTGGTCAAGGTTGTAGGGTGTAGCTCGTTTCCCAGAAATGTCAAGGAGAGTCCACATAGTTGGTCCTTCGTCGTAAAGCTTAGACTACTTGTAACTTCTTGTTCCAGAGATAGTACTTTCTGCTGGTACCACCAATAACTATGGTAAAGAATAGACACGAAACGCTCGTCTAAGTATTGCGTTTTCCAACACATGGTTCTGAAAAGCTCGAAACTACCTTTAATTTTAAAGTGGATATGTTCACATAGACATTTACAGTGGTTTGGAACCGTAAGTATTATACTTAGAGTGTACATCATTTCTTTCATTTTTTCCTCCCTGCTCCATATGGAACTTGGAACTACTTTACGCTTTTAGTTCTCGTTGCGAAACTAGCAATAAAGCAATCACCAGCCCGTGCAGTAGTGGTTCATGAATCATCATTCTATGCGCTGAGGTTGCCAGCCTCAATTGACTGGGACATCCAGTAGCGATTTTCACATATTAAAATTCACATGGCAATATATATGTATAAACGTTAGTTCACATGTTAGTAATATAAAATGTAAAATCACAACTTACGCCAATCCTGGCTCACAGACTTTTTGCTCAGATGAATAAAAGAGACTTAAATCTGCCTGTAACACGCGTCTGGGGTGTCGTTAATTTAATAAGTTCCCTCTCTGACTTTGTGTGTTTCCTTCAGTTTCCTCAGACAGCGGATTTCCTTATTAAAATGATAGAGATTTCCTGGGCTGTTTTTGTAAGTCCTGATAAATACTCAGTTAACAGGTGTCCGGTCTGGTAAAAGGAATTTTGAATTCTAAGCTTCACTCTGGCAAGGTCTGGTGCCTTGGCAAGCGATCTTCGCAGTAGTTTTGAGTGACTGAAGCGTCAGGTTATATTCACTGCCTTCCCACTCATTCGTTGTTATGAAACTCAGATGATCAGCCAATCTGATTTGAATATTTTGCATGACCCATCCAGTCAAAAATTTTAAAGATCACTTTTCCGAAAATGGTCTGTACACATCCTATTTCCTGGCAGGCGAACTTACAGACTTATCGGTAACCTCACACGACAATGTGTGTAAGATGTAACAAATTATTACTTTCACTAAAGTAATGTCTCATCTCTTGCTTGAGCACACGCAAAGTCCGTCACTTTACAACCTTAGCTGAGACGCACCCGTGGCTTATCAGTGATTAAGCAAATTGTGTGGGGCGATGTACGTGTTAGCCTGTGCACTGATATCGGCAGCGCCTGCGATTAACCAACTTGGTTGTCGATAATGTTCTCTCAGCCGCTCCTGCAAATGTTTAGTATTATCATCCACAAGGAGTGTCAGATAAACAAACAAGACACAATATACTGAAAGTAGCGAAAGAATGTAGTTACAAAATATCTGCTCCATAGGACAGAGAAAGAAAAGGGTGCGACTCGGATAATTCGCAATAAAATCAATACAAAATGGACCGATTATTGCCGTAGTGAAACAGAGATTAGGAAGAAGAAGTGGTCGCCCCAATCCATTCTGTAACAAAAAGACAGTAGTGTAAGCAAAGAAAAAGCAATGACATAGAAGAAAAAATAATGAATGTTGTGTAAAATTAAAAATATATGCTCATAAACCACAGACATGACAAGACAATGACGCAAGACAACATTAAACCATGTATATAATAAACGATAGCAAGATCAGAGCAACGAGATACAAACAATAATGTTGGAAAACTAAATGTTAAGACAGTCAACAATCACAAACGACAGAAAAATACATTACAACACAACTATTACAGATAGTGAATATAATCTACTCGGAGTGAACGTTATATCACTCAGCATTTTTAGCCGGACTTCACTGCAAGAAATGTATGTACTAGCCTTAAAGAAAGCCTTATTTGTGGGCCCATCCGAGGAGGTATGTTTCCCGAAACCAAGGTCCCACCAATTTTGCCCACACACAAAAAAATCACAGATAACATACAACAAGAACTGGAAGACTCTACCACTCAAAATTGTAAATGAAGCCAGACAACGAATACTAAATAATTTAGCTTATATAGAGATCCACTCCTCAGGAATGACCGCATCTGAGCAGGACATAATAAGTGTCTCCAATGTTACGCAGCGGTAGAGCGAACTCCTAAATGTGGTCGACATCTGCCGGACAGGCCATTTTGTACTCTGCTGGGAAAAGTGGTGTGAGATGGACAGTGGAAATCTTCGATGAATCTTGAAAAATCTTGAAGTGGACGTACTTTCAAATACACCAGTAGATAATACGATGTCTTACATAGTTTCTTGAAGTATATAAGCTTGCAGTAGGCTTCTTACAGCGACTGCAACATGAAAATTATTACTGGTTTCGTTCACTAGCGTCTGAGTTCCATAAGACCGACAAAAAGGAACAGCCTTGACTTTGGGGCAATTTACGTCATATGCAGATAAAGTACGGTTCGCCAAAAACGTTCGTTTACCGAAAAATGAAAATGCAGTCAGTTATTGTAATGAAGTGCTGTGGTTCAAAACTATCTCCTTGAAAACTGGCCACCAAATATAACTGTTGCGGTCCATTCTAATGATGTGTTCATCAGAATTCTGTATATTTAGCAAATGTCCAAATGAACTCACAACAGTTAAATCAACGAAGGAATGTAGATCACTCCTGGTTAACGTTTTTAGAATTTATTGACATCAAACAACACTAAAGCTCCTTATTTTGATATAATAAAAGCAAGCCGTCTTTCATAGGCCAAATGTACTCAGCCACCATAATACATGAATGGTAGGCAAATGTGATACTTCTCCGTCGATTCACACAATACCATGGCATGCAATATCTCAACCATACGTTCATAAGCATGCATAAATATCGGACATCAAACACTCAATGCAGGAGCTCATAAAATACACGTCTTGACAAATTGGAATACACAATCGAAAGAGACCCACATGTGACCGTTTCTTCTGCATATGCACTCGCATCTACGTAATCTAATATTTTACCCTTACGTCATAAATCAATTCGGTGGTGCTGTTTCAATAGCGCTGCGTTTTACTGCTCCCTCTGAGCACAGCGATGTTTCACTAATGAACGCAAAGCTGTGTACAAAAGGAGTCGTAACAAACAGAAGCCTGTTGATAGCATTATCAGGCAGTCCTTGTTCTGGGTTCTTAGGGTAAGACAGGTAGAGGGAGACCAAAGAACACATGGAGAAAAGAACTGGACCCAGGCATGAAGGAGATGAAGAAGCCATAGAAGAACTTGATGACACAGGACATGAAGACTTGACTTGAGTTTGTTGGAGGCTTATGCTCCTTGGTGCGCACACACAAACACACTATTTATGAAAGTCCTTAGATCACACAAGGAGGATATCAGCACAGTGCACAAACTCTGTAGCACCGGCGAGAATCCAAGTGTGTGTATATAGGAATCTCACATTCTATAAATATTTTTGTGGTGGGTAGGTTTATAATTTTTAAATTTAGCCAGGATATCGGCCTTATGGCCTACTCTTTACAATTTCCAACTGACGAGGGATTTTTAACGAGCGCAACTTGCACACGGGACCTCTTATTTTTTCACCCTTATCATTGAAGGCTACGCATCCGATCTCACTACCCAGGAGACCAGGCGGGAGTATGACATCATTAAGACCATTGGTTCTGAAAAAAATTTCATAAATTATATTCTCTAAACTGAGAATCGAACCCAGTCATTTTAGAATTCGAGGCGGGTACCTTACCTCTTAGCCACTCCGACCCCTGGGGATTCCAGAATAAGAAATTGGCTGGTAATGCTGTCAACAAGTTTCTTCAGTGTGCGTCCGATCCATGGCCAGCATCGCCTTCTCATTTCTTGTTTCATTGGTACTGGAACGTTGGTAACCTTGGCGTACCATTTCAAACCTTAAATCTACGCAAGCCACCCATTAATGAATGTCAGTAACTTCTTGTTTATTGGTTTTGTCGTTCAAAGCAATATTTACGTGATTTTGTTGTCTTTTTTGAACAGGCAATGATATTCTATGTAGTTTCCGGGTTGTCTATGTGAAGTCCAAGAAGGTATAGGATTCCTACTCCCTCAAGGTTGTCGTGAGAGGCGACTAACTTTAGGATGTCAGTCCGGATCTGGCAACCTCTTCACGTAAAACAAATTTAGTGCAGGCTTCCTGACGATCTGCTACGTTGTGATTCCTTGATCTAAGTAGAGCAAAGAAAATGATGATGATGATGATGATGATGAATGTATCATTGTATTTTCTCAGACGTCAGTGTTCGAGACTGTTTGTAAACTTTATAGTAGATGTCGGTTATAGGTCAATCGCGAAATAATGGTAGATCACAGAGGATGATTTTGTAAATCTCTAGCTGACGAATGGGGAAATAATAAATAATTTTTAATCTCGGAAATTTAAAACAAACCTTTCCCGCCGGCATTTAAAAGCGTGATATCCCTAGAATTGAAGGTACTTTTTTTTAGTGTTCCTGGTGGAAACCCACGAGCTATCTTACTAAACTGCCACTAATTCTTGAACTGCGCCAGATAGGGACGTTATTCTTTCTTTAACAATACGTTAAATATTATTTAGTTTGAATTTTCAACCGCTCTTTCGGCGGAATTACAAGAAGCAGAGATAAAGGTTATATAGAAGCTTCGTTCATTCTAAATTCCAAATACTCTGAAATGCGAAAAAAGACATGATTTTTTATTCTATAGAGAGTTCACTGATACTAAAGAAAATAACCACAGTTCCTAGGTCACCTATCGCTGCTTTCTAGTCTTGAATCTAACATCTCATGACGACATGATGTCTTGGTTTCTATTTCTGTGTCGTGTTGTCGGTCTATTTTGTTAACTGCCATCTTGCGCATGTCTAAATTCGTGTCATGTCACATATTGTGTTTAACAACAACAGAATAAGAATGAGACGTGTAGTGTCAGACGAACATGACTGGCTATACTGCTATGGTGTATGTATTCTTGTGTGTGTCTTTTTGTGTGTCTTGTCGTGTATGTTCTTGTGTGTTTGTCAATGTGCCTGATAGATACCTTTTTGTTGTACGCCATAATTGTTGAAGGCGATGAAGACATAGTATGGTATCTGTGGTCTGGTTTGTGTAGGATGCAGATGTGTATTCAAATAGTGAGCATTACAAACAGGGCAATCCACACAAGGACGTCACGTTAACTCACGATGTGTAAAGTCAATGATGCTTGCAACAGCTGGTGACGGTTTTTGTATAATTTATTATAGACGCCACAATGACGAGGTGTGTAGACATAAACAAGCAGGTATAGTACAACAGTCATTGTATCATCGACGTAGTCAATTCAACAGGAACAGCAGACAGCATCAAAATAATGTAAATCATATGCCTTTTAGGATATCGTAATCAGCTGTGCATGTAGTCAGGTAGGAAACTTCCCCTTTCCATAAGAGCTAGTAGATATCAACTGGGAGATTAAATCTAGTCTCCTATATTCGACCTCAACAAGACAGGCATGTCTTTTGAGCGTCACATTATCGTCCTCTATGTTCCTTAAACAGCAAAGGTATCAAACCTAGATCCATCAATAAAGTTCAGGAAGCAAATGGTCCTTAGGACAGGCATCAATCGATGCGTGACAATATAAGTGGATCGTGAGCTGAGCAAACTTGTCATATCATAGACTCTATAATGAGGCAGGCTAGGCAAAAGTCAACATCACAAGATGGCGATAAAGTTACTCAGCAAAAAGATTCAGTTACCTGTTCATCAGGAATTAAATCACATAAATCACATAAGCCTACAGGCACTTGGAATAACATAGAGATATATCATCTCAAAAAAGGAACAACAATGATGAGGACTCCTTCCTGAATAATATAAGCGAAGACGCTAGCACACCGCTACGTCTCGCCTTACCAGCATTTCTGCTCAGACTGACCTGGGCGGAAATCATTCAAACACTTCCACAAACAAAGACATGCGCAGAACACGCGAATCGAATACAACTCAGCTAATTTACGAAACGAAGAATGTTCTACGATGTTCGACTAAAGATTCGAACCTTAAAAGGAAATGAATCTTGAAACATTGCGATTGCCAACTGTTTTCTAAGAACTGACGACCTGAGCGCTCCATATATGGAATTGACTCGAAATCGTTCACACAAACTATCGGCAACTATACTATCGGACTATCGTCACACGATTAGACAACTAGTAGAAATAAAAAGTGACTACAATTCCATGAGTTACTTCCCATGCATTAAAAAATTAAATATAGTCAGAATGCATGGTCAGAATATATAGTCAGAATAAGTTGCGACAAGTTTAGCGCAACATTACCGCCACCTCCCGATAAAAAAAAAATGTGCAACATTTTTTTTTTTAAAATATCCAAGAGTAAAACCAAAAGCGGTTTAACAACGCACGAATTATGCGGGGATAACTAATTGCACTGCCTAATATGAGGCTAAATTGACACATAAAGTGCCTGGTGAGAATATTTCTCAACAGATAAAAAATCTTATTCAAAAAATATATATCGGGGAGGTGCCACCAACACACACTACGCTTGCATGAAAATACAATATAAATATGCAAGTTTATATCATTATAATCAAATAGCAGTGTCATACTCTAATACCGCTTAGAATGGATGTACACATCTGATATTGAATGTTAAATATTACATTATCTAAATGTTTAATAATACCATCACATAATGAAATTAAACATAAATGACGATTCAGGACACATCTCCTGTCGTTCCAAGGGAAGTGTACAATGCGGAACTCTCCATGTTTGACAACAGAAAGGTAGCTTCTCAGATCAACAATAACGTGCTGAGAAAAAACAACCAATATATTTCTATTTAATAGCCATTAAGTTTCATACTATACAATACATTATTATTAATAATTGTGGCCGAGTGAACTTTCGGCCCTTATATTAACTACTCAGTCTTCTTCTTATATTAAAGATGGGAACAGAAGAAGATGATAACAAAGCCCAATAGTATGTGTTCACCTAAAGTGAGGACAGATGTGCTAATGTATTGTAGTAATATAGGTGTGTTATGACTCTGTCGTTTATCTAGAAATAGGACAGAAGTATTAGTTGGAATCATGTGGGCATCTAGACAGAATGTCAGCCATCACATTATCCGACCCACGGATAGCTCGTACCGTGAAGTGAAAAGGTTGAAGAGCAATGGCATATCGAGTGGATCTCGAACTCTTCAAGTTCTTAGTCTGAATAGCTGTAAGAGCTTTCTGATCAGTTTCTAGAATGAAATGTGCGCCCAGGAGGAATCTTTGTAGTTTGAGAATAGACCAAACCATAGCCAACAATTCACGGTCTAAAACTGAGTAGTTCCTCTCTGCCGCATTTAGTTTTCTAGAAATGTACATGACAGGATGCAGAGTTTCAGAATATTGCTGCATAAGTGCTGCTCCGATCCCAGTGGATGAAGCATCACTTCGAAGAACAAAAGACTTATCAAGAGTAGGTAATCTTAGGATGGGAGAAGAAAATATACTTCTAATCTGGTCTAAGGAAGATTGACATTCCTGAGACCAACGAATCAGATTAGGCGACCCTTTCTTCAACAACGTTGAAAGAGGTGCCATTATCGAAGATAGATTCGGAATAAATCTCCCATAGAATTGAATTAACCCCAAGAGACTACGGACTTGTTTCTTCGTCTTAGGTACAGAGATGTTCAATATTTTCGAAGTATTGTGGTCTTCTGTCTTCAAGAGACCATGACCAACACGATGACCCAGGAAAGAGATTTCACCAAAACCAATATAAGCTTTAGAAGGTTTTTCTGTCAGATTATACTCACTTAGAGTAGACAGTAGGTCATATAAACCCAGATAGTGATCTTCCCAAGAATCACTGAAGAGACAGATATCATCTAAGTATGCGATGACATCTGAACGATGAGAAAGAATTCGACGCATCATGCGAACAAAAGTAGCAGGGGCGTTCATTAGACCGAAGGGCATTACATTCCATTGAAATAAACCCCTAGGTGTAGAGAAAGCAGTCAGAGGTTTGGCATGATCTGCTAAAGGCACTTGCCAATAACCTTTTGACAAGTCAAGTTTAGTGAAGAATCTAGAATTAGAAAGTCTAATAAGTAGATCTTCTAGTAAAGGCATATGTTCAGCATCGAACTTTGTGACTTGATTTAATTTGCGATAATCAACGTAAATTCGTATGTTCTTATCTTTCTTCCGAACAATAACCATGGAAGAAGAATATGGAGAAGTCGATGGTTCAATTGTGTTTAATTGGATCATTTCATCCAATTCCTTTTCTACTTGTGACTGAAAGTGTATAGGGATAGGATACGGTCTAACCCTAACAGGATTACTGTCGGTAAGAATTATGTCATGTTCTATGACATGCGTGTGACCAGGGATGTCGGTTAGAACATCCTTAAATGTCTGTAACATCGACGAGACTTGACGATGTTCATCAACAGAAAGATTAGGAGAAATGGAGACATCTTTCCAAGATTCCATAGAATGTAGTGGAACCACTGGAAGAGGAAGATTAACATCAGAAAAAACCGATTCCTCACCCTGTATGACAGACAGGGATGAGTAATGACCATGAGGTACAGAAGAATCGTCCGTTGCCTGGAAAATAGGCAGCAAATAGTCTGGACGCTCATGAAATTCCGTCAGCATGTTGATATGGAAAGTTTTATGCTTTCCATCTATATCGACCACATAGTCAACATCGGAAATTCGTGAGACTATTGCATATGGACCTTTCCATGCAATCAGAAGTCTATTTTCCCTACTGGGGAGTAGGACGAATGCTTTGTCACCTGGACAAAGTTGTCGTAGACATCTGTTCTTGTTAGCAAACTGCCTTGCTTTTTCTTTAGCAATTTCTGACGAAGCAGTCGCTAGTTTGCATACCTCAATGATCTTTTGCCTAAGAGCAATGACATACTCATATGAAGATTGAGTGTCATCACTAATATCATCGGCAGTGATGAGATCGTGTAATAAAGACATAGGGCCGAGCGGACGCGCGCCAAAGACAAGTTCAAAGGGAGAAAATCCTGTGTGTTCGTTTGAGACCTCTCTATAGGCAAAGAGAGCCGCGGGTAAAACCCTGTCCCAATCTTGAGGATGATCTTCAGTTATCTTACCAAGTAAAGTCTTGAGCGTTCTATTCAGACGCTCAACTAACCCATTAGACATAGGATGATAGATGCTACTGAGAGATCGTTCAATATGTAAGGTAGACATTACCTGTGACATAGTGTCAGATATGAGTTGAGTGCCATGGTCTGACAATATTTCTCTGGGGAACGCCAAGCGAGAAAATATCAACCAAAGAGCATCTGCGATATCTGTAGTAGATATGCTCTTAAGAGGAATAGCCTCTGGCCAACGTGTGCACATATCGACACATGTAAGGATAAACTGATGTCCTCTGGCCGACTTTATCTTAAAAGGGCCAATAATATCTATGGCCATTTTCTGAAATGGCCGAATAGGGATGTCAGCAGCCTGGATAGGCGCAGCATGTCGTGGTCCTCTAGATTTGACCTCCTGACATACCTGACATGATCGGCAGTATATACGAATGTCCTTGTTAACAAAGGGCCAAAAGAAAGCCGCAAGGACTCTCGACTTTGTACGGGAAAATCCCATGTGTCCAGCACATTGCGAGTCATGAGCATGTTGCAATATTTGCACTCTCATACTCTTGGGAACAAGAATTTGCGAATGTGCTGACGTAGCCGAGTCTTGTACCATACGTACAAGTACGCCGTTTTTTCATTTCTATCCAAGATTTTCTTTGTGTATCCTTATTTGGATCACCTTTCTTCGCAAGAATGAAGAATTTTTTTAGCGTCGGATCTTCTTCTTGTAATTTTATGAACGAGTCACGAGAAATAACCAAGGTACTATCTTGGCTATGAACTTCATTATCATTATTCAACGAAGTTTGTGGTGTTTGTAGAGCTTGTGCTCTTGTAACCACTGCATTGGTATCTTGCATATTATCATCTTCCCAAGCAGCAATCTGCTGTGGGGTACATTCCCTAACTCCGTGGATACGACCAATAATAAGGTCCGCAATAGGATTAGGTAAGAGACAGGCATGCACATCTCCCGTAAAGAAAGGAGTGGCAATGTGAATTACAGCAGTAGGATATTTCTCTAGAGTGCCGCCAAATGTGACACATTTGATAACCCTTCCTGTCGCACAGGATGGTTCTACAAGCGATTGTCTAACACCAATAGTGGTGCATCCGGAATCGAAAAAGTAGTGAGACCGGAGTATTATTAACAAGACCCTTATGTAGGATTAGAGAACCTCTCCCGTCATGTGCAACCGAAGCAGGAAGAGCGGGGAGGGGTGACCACAACTCAAAGTCGATATTGTAGTTGGTTCGAACAAAGTACTGCATTGGGGGCACTTGTTTGCTCTCCCAAAGTCAAAAGAAGAACAAGTGACAGCGTCAGAGTTTTTATTATCAGAAACCTGATTACAGGCTCCCTGAGATTCTTGTTGAACCGAGTTAGCCTGCTGATATCTCTTTTTTTTGTATTGAGATCTACCGCGACTACTATTACCTCTGAAGTTATCACTGTTGTTATTATCTCTGTAGTTATTATTGTCTCTATTATAACTGTTATCCTGTTTCGAACTACAGTTTCCATGATTATTATCATGTCCACATTGATGTGAACATCTATTTGTTTGGTTTTGAGGTCTACGCGAGGAAAAACCTCTGTTACCATATCCTCTTCTGAAATGCCTAAAATTATTAGGTTGGAAGTAACGAGGACTGTCAGCTCGTCTCCAATTCTTCGAAGAAGAATCACCCTGAAATTGATTTCCATAATTTTGACCGTAACTACGGTTACTTTTCCTATCAAAATTTTGTTGGAATCTATGACTAGAGTTTTGACCATAAGGTGCTGCCGAAGCAACTGGCAGACCTTCTTTTACTTTAGAGTTACCAATGGTTACGTGAGGATGCGCAGTTATATACTGGCTACAGAAATCTTCCATTTCTTTTATTGTTTTAGGTTTACGTTCATGAAGGAAAGCAAGGAAAGACTCATTGACAGAAGACATGACTTTGTCTCTAAGTATTAAGTCCATAAGTCCTTCATAAGTTTTTTCTGTCTTAGACAGCTCCACCCAACGTAAAAAAGTAAGACGTATCTTTGAAATGAATTCAGAGAATTGCACACCAGTTTCTGGCAACATATTTTTAAATTGAAGACGATAGCCGTCTTCGTCAAGTTGGTATTTCTTTAACAATATAGCCCTGACAACCTCATAGTTGTTCTTGTCAGGCTCATCTACCATGCTTAACATACTCAAAGCATCACCTCTAAGTATTTTGGACAAATGATAAACCTGCAGTGATTTATCTATGTTATGTACTTTACATGAAGTTTCAAATCTGTCCAGATAGAATGTTATATCGTCGATGGAAGCATTGAATGGTGGTAGATTAAGCTTGAAAGTGCTTGCATTAGTCTTATCTGAGACCTTATTTGCATCATTAGCATTACCCATGTTCATCACCTTTAATTTCTCAACTTCCAAAGCTAAGAGTTTTTCTTCATGCTCCATTTTTGCTTTTCTCTCATCAAACTCTCTTTGTAACTTCCTTTCTTCAGCTTCAGCTTGTTTTTCTAATTTTTTTTTCAGCCTCTTTTTCAAGTCTTTTATTTTCAGCCTCTATTTCAAGTCTTTTATTTTCAGCCTCTTTTTCAAGTCTTTTATTTTCAGAATCAATCTGTAGTCTCTTCTCTTCAGCTTTTGCTTCTGCTTCTCTTTTTTGTTTTTCCATTTCCATTTGGAATCTTTTTTCATCCACCTGCATCTGCAGTTTCTTTTGTTCAGCTTCCATTGCTTTATCATATTGAGCAGTTGCAAATTCTTCTAACTTATCACCAGTCTTCCCAAGCAATTTACCCTGCTCAATAAAGTGCTCAAATGTAGACATGATGAGTAATAATATGAGTCCACAACCTGAAATAATTAATTATCTTATTTCAAATTTAATTATAACAAGTCTTAAATGAAGCACTTGTTTACTCACAACACTATATTATCATCCCAATCTCTGTGGGAAACAAGTCTTATATCAAAGAACTTGTGTATAGACCTTTTTGAAATATCATCAATCAACATTTGATCATAGGTGCACTTCCCATTTAATAGTGCACAATACTATTCATCATTTATTAATCATCAGTGTATTAGTAATGCATAAGCATAACCCACTATTAAATGTGAATTAACTACTATAAGTGTAACCAATGACTATGTAAACACAATCACAATGTAAACAATAACAATGTAAACATTACACTGTAAACAATACAATGTAAACAATACAATGTAAACAATAACAAAGATTTAGCAACAATACGAAAACATTCGCAGAAATCAACAAAAAATAAAGCGAAAATTAAAGAAATATCACAAAAAATGTGATGATATCTACGAGAAGATAATACAAATACAAGACACCACAGTGTATAAACAAAAATGGTATATGAAACTAAACAATAGAAAAGAGTAGGCTAGCAAATACAAACAAATCAAAACAGAACTAAAGAATGCAGAAAAATAACGAAAACAATACTAACACATGTCATCACAACTAACAAAAAATAGCAACAGAAGTCGCTTTGCAAATTCCAGTATCGGAAATTTGCACACCCTACAGAAAACGCTCACGATAGACGACCTCTATGACGTGGTATGATCTAAGGGAGACACCGCCCAACCGAAAACCCGCAGAAACATAAACATATAAATATAAATATACAAATAACATATAAACATATGACATGTAAACAAAAGAATAAGAAATACAGAAGACTCAGTAGAAGTATAAGGGCATAGTTCACGAACAAACAGGCCACTTAACTTATTGATATCCAACCGTCAGCAGGGCAAAGAACATGTGAAGATCAGCATTCTCTGGAAAGAAGATCCAACGTTGATCGCACATGTTGATCTTGTTTGGTAACTGCCAGGATGATGGTAAACTTGAGCTTCTGATATAATGTATGTTGTGTTGTTTCGGCACTTGACCCTCTTATCCAATAGTAAATTGATTGAAATCGGTACTTGGCCTTCTTGAGAAAACAACTTGTATCAACCGGCACTTGACCTTCACAAACGACAGCAACTTGATGCAAGGAGGACAGCAACACGTTTCAACTGGCAATGTATGACTCAACGCCGGGTACTGTCATTTAGGCTCCCAAAAATTGCAACAAAAATTTTTAAGTCCAGAAGGTACCGGACAACGCCGAGTAGTTTCAGGATTTTTTTTATGTAGATGTAGAATGTCTTGAAAAATCGCTGTATGTTGATTTCTTGAAGGATGCAGTTTGTTGAATTCTTGTTGAATGAAGTGGGTAAGGGACCCCGAGTATGTTGGTACCAGACCAAACCAGCTTATGGCCACCAAATGATAGATACCTTTTTGTTGTACGCCATAATTGTTGAAGGCGATGAAGACATAGTATGGTATCTGTGGTCTGGTTTGTGTAGAATGCAGATGTGTATTCAAACAGTGAGCATTACAAACAGGGCAATCCACACAAGGACGTCACGTTAACTCACGATGTGTAAAGTCAATGATGCTTGCAACAGCTAGTGACGGTTTTTGTATAATTTATTATAGACGCCACAATGACGAGGTGTGTAGACATAAACAAGCAGGTATAGTACAACAGTCATTGTATCATCGACGTAGTCAATTCAACAGGAACAGCAGACAGCATCAAAATAATGTAAATCATATGCCTTTTAGGATATCGTAATCAGCTGTACATGTAGTCAGGTAGGAAACTTCCCCTTTCCATAAGAGCTAGTAGATATCAACTGGGAGATTAAATCTAGTCTCCTATATTCGACCTCAACAAGACAGGCATGTCTTTTGAGCGTCACATTATCGTCCTCTATGTTCCTTAAACAGCAAAGGTATCAAACCTAGATCCATCAATAAAGTTCAGGAAGCAAATGGTCCTTAGGACAGGCATCAATCGATGCGTGACAATATAAGTGGATCGTGAGCTGAGCAAACTTGTCATATCATAGACTCTATAATGAGGCAGGCTAGGCAAAAGTCAACATCACAAGATGGCGATAAAGTTACTCAGCAAAAAGATTCAGTTACCTGTTCATCAGGAATTAAATCACATAAATCACATAGGCCTACAGGCACTTGGAATAACATAGAGATATATCATCTCAAAAAAGGAACAACAATGATGAGGACTCCTTCCTGAATAATATAAGCGAAGACGCTAGCACACCGCTACGTCTCGCCTTACCAGCATTTCTGCTCAGACTGACCTGGGCGGAAATCATTCAAACACTGCCACAAACAAAGACATGCGCAGAACACGCGAATCGAATACAACTCAGCTAAATTACGAAACGAAGAATGTTCTACGATGTTCGACTAAAGATTCGAACCTTAAAAGGAAATGAATCTTGAAACATTGCGATTGCCAACTGTTTTCTAAGAACTGACGACCTGAGCGCTCCATATATGGAATTGACTCGAAATCGTTCACACAAACTATCGGCAACTATACTATCGGACTATCGTCACACGATTAGACAACTAGTAGAAATAAAAAGTGACTACAATTCCATGAGTTACTTCCCATGCATTAAAAAATTAAATATAGTCAGAATGCATGGTCAGAATATATAGTCAGAATAAGTTGCGACAAGTTTAGCGCAACAGTGCCTCTGCGTGGTCTTGTATGTATTTAGTTTTCTTGGCTTCTTGTGTGTTTTTCTGTGCGTCTATTTGTGTGTTTGTACTTGTATGTGTTTATTCGTGTGTTTGTACGTGTATGTGTTTATTTGTGTGTTTGTTATTGTATGTATTTATTTGTGTTTGTACTTGTTTGTGTTGGTTTGTGTGTTTGCACTTGTATATGTTTATTTGTGTGTTTGTACTTGTATGTCTTTATTTACTTGTTTGCAATTGTCTATGTTTATTTACGTGCGTTGTCGTGTGGTTTATGTGCGTTGATTTATATACGTGTATTCTTGCTCGTGTCTAATTGTGTGGTTTCTTTCTGTTTTTTGTTTGTTTATATGCATCGATTTACGTGTATGTGTTCTTGTATGTGTTCAGTTTCGTGATTTGTGTGTGTGTGTGATTTACGTATGTATGTTCGTGTAAGTGTATCGCTGTGTGGCTTCTTGTGTGTTTTGTAGTGTCCATTTGTGAGTGTGTTCTTGTATGTGTTTAGCCCTTATGGCTTTTTGTGTGTCGTTTTGCGAGTGCGTGTTATGTATGTGTTTAGCTGTGTGGCGTCTTGTGTCTGTTATCTTATATGTGTTGTTGTGCTTCATTTTGTTTGTGTTTGTATATGTAATTTTGGTTGTTTGCTCCTTTATGTGTGTGTATCATATTTTGTGCGTTTTTACTTTATGCCTGGATTTTTGTTTGCATGTTATTGAGTGCATGCTCTTGTGTGTATTCTTAAAATGTCATATGTATATGTTACTGAGTGTTCTTTTGTATGATTTCCTATATATGTGTTCTTGCATGTTCGTTTTAATATATTCTTCTCTTTGTTCTTATATACATTCTTGTGTATACGGGTGCTTATCAGCATGATTTCTTTACTTTATTTTATTTGTTCTTCTTAATGAGAGTGCATACGTAAATACTTGTATATGTTCTTTAGGGCTTTTTCTATCAATATTTCCCCACACACTTCGTCAATGTAAACCTAAAACTCATTATCTTTTCTTATATTTTAACAAAGACATCTGTCCAAGTCTGTGTTTTTTGTCAACACAATTCTCATATTACAATCACAACACACATCTCAGTTTCAGTCACTCTTATTTCCATCAAAGTAATTATCTACGTTGTTGGACGCGCCGTACAATCACAATTTTAAACAATCTCCGACAGCGAACAAAACGTCACAAGTTCTTAGCGAAATCATGTCACCAGGGAAAATAGACACCGATTTTAGGAATAGTGTCGTGTCGAGAAAATATCTAAGGTAAACGTTCCATGCTTGATGTTGTTTGTAAACAAGCTTATTATCCAAGATAGCAGTATAGGCTCTTATTTTATATGCGTGGGGGGGGGGGGGGGGGCGAATTATATGTTAGAAAGAAATCAAGTTTAACACAAAAATCAGAATCTTCAACTCAAATGTCAAGTCAGTCTTATTGTATGGCTGTGAAACATGGAGAACGATCAAAAACGACAACCGAGAAGTTACAGACTTTCATAAGTGATTGCTTATGACAAGATGACTAATGTGGAACTGATGACAAGATCACTAATGTTAAACTGATGACAAGATCAGTAATGTATAACTGATGACAAGATCAGTAATGTGGAATTGATGAAAAGATCAGTAATGTGGAACTGATGACAAGATCATTAATGTGGAACTCATGACAAGATCAGTAATGTGGAACTGATGACAAGATCACTAATGTGAAACTGATGACAAGATTAATAATGTGGAACTGATGACAAGATCACTAATGTGGAACTGATGACAAGAGGGCTAATGTGGAACTGATGACAAGATCACTAATGTGGAACTGATGACAAGATGACTAATGTGGAACTGATGACAAGATCACTAATGTGGAACTGATGACAAGATCAAAAATGTGGAACTGATAACAAGATCACTAATGTGGAACTGATGACAAGATGACTAATGTGAAACTGATGACAAGATCACTAATGTGGAACTGATGACAAGATCACTAATGTGGAACTGATGACAAGATCACTAATGTGGAACTGATGTGGAACTGATGACAAGATCACTAATGTGGAACTGATGACAAGATCACTAATGTGGAACTGATGACAAGATCACTAATGTGGAACTGATGACAAGATGACTAATGTGGAACTGATGACAAGATCACTAATGTGGAACTGATAACAAGATGACTTATGTACAACTGATGACAAGATCACTAATGTGTAACTGATGACAAGATCAGTAATGTGGAACTGATGACAAGATGACTAATGTGGAACTGATGACAAGATCACTAATGTGGAACTGATAACAAGATGACTAATGTACAACTGATGACAAGATCACTAATGTGGAACTGATGACAAGATGACTAATGTGGAACTGATGACAAGATGACTAATGTGGAACTGATGACAAGATGACTAATGTGGAACTGATGACAAGATCACTAATGTGGAACTGACGACAAGATCACTAATGTGTAACTGATGACAAGATCAGTAATGTGGAACTGATGACAAGATCACTAATGTGAAACTGATGACAAGATCACTAATGTGGAACTGATGACAAGATCAGTAATGTGGAACTGATGACAAGATCACTAATGTGTAACTGATGACAAGATGACTAATGTGGAACTGATGACAAGATCACTAATGTGGAACTGATGACAAGATGACTAATGTGGAACTGATGACAAGATAAATAATGTGGAACTGATGACAAGATCACTAATGTGGAACTGATGACAAGATCACTAATGTGGAACTGATGACAAGATCACTAATGTGGAACTTATGACAAGATGACTAATGGGGAACTGATGACAAGATCACTAATGTGGAACTGATGACAAGATCATTAATGTGGAACTGATGACAAGATCATTAATGTGGAACTGATGACAAGATCACTAATGTGGAACTAATGACAAGATCACTAATGTGGAACTGATGACAAGATCACTAATGTGGAACTGATGAAAAGATCACAAATGTAAAACTGATGAAAAGATGACTAATGTGGAACTGATGACAAGATCACTAATGTGGAACTGATGACAAGATCACTAATGTGGAACTGATGACAAGATTAGTAATTTATAACTGATGACAAGATCAGTAATGTGGAATTGATGACAAGATCCGTAATGTGGAACTGATGACAAGATCACTAATGTGGAACTGATGACAAGATCAGTAATGTGGAACTGATGACAAGATCAGTAAGGTGGAACTGATGACAAGATCAGTAATGTGGAGCTGATAACTAGATCACTAATGTGGAACTGATGACAAGATGACTAATGTGGAACTGACGACAAGATCACTAATGTGGAACTGATGACAAGATCACTAATGTGGAACTGATGGCAAGATCACTAATGTGGAACTGATGACAAGATGATTAATGTGGAACTGATGACAAGATCACTAATGTGGAACTGATGACAAGATGACTAATGTGGAACTGATGACAAGATCACTAATGTGGAACTGATGACAAGATCAGTAATGTGGAACTGATGACAAGATCACTAATGTGGAACTGATGACAAGATGACTAATGTGGAACTGATGACAAGATCACTAATGTGGAACTGATGACAAGATCACTAATGTGGAACTGATAAAAAGATCACTAATGTGGAACTGATGACAAGATGATTAATGTGGAACTGATGACAAGATCACTAATGTGGAACTGATGACAAGATGACTAATGTGGAACTGATGACAAGATCACTAATGTGGAACTGATGACAAGATGACTAATGTGGAACTGATGACAAGATCACTAATGTGGAACTGATGACAAGATCACTAATGTGGAACTGATGACAAGATCACTAATGTGGAACTGATGACAAGATCACTAAGGTGGAACTGATGACAAGATCACTAATGTGGAACTGATGACAAGATCACTAATGTGGAACTGATGACAAGATCAGTAATGTGGAACTGATGACAAGATCACTAATGTGGAACTGATGACAAGATCACTAATGTGGAACTGATAACAAGATCACTAATGTGGAACTGATGACAAGATCACTAATGTGTAACTGATGACAAGATCACTAATGTGGAACTGATGACAAGATGACTAATGTGGAACTGATGACAAGATCACTAATGTGGAACTGATAACAAGATGACTAATGTACAACTGATGACAAGATCACTAATGTGGAACTGATGACAAGATGACTAATGTGGAACTGATGACAAGATGACTAATGTGGAACTGATGACAAGATGACTAATGTGGAACTGATGACAAGATCACTAATGTGGAACTGATGACAAGATCACTAATGTGTAACTGATGACAAGATCAGTAATGTGGAACTGATGACAAGATCACTAATGTGGAACTGATGACAAGATCACTAATGTGGAACTGATGACAAGATCACTAATGTGGAACTGATGACAAGATCACTAATGTGTAACTGATGACAAGATCACTAATGTGGAACTGATGACAAGATCACTAATGTGGAACTGATGACAAGATCACTAATGTGGAACTGATGACAAGATAACTAATGTGGAACTGATGACAAGATCACTAATGTGGAACTGATGACAAGATCACTAATGTGGAACTGATGACAAGATCACTAATGTGGAACTGATGACAAGATCACTAATGTGGAACTGATGACAAGATCACTAATGTGAAACTGATGACAAGATCATTAATGTGGAACTGATGACAAGATCACTAATGTGGAACTGATGACAAGATCACTAATGTGAGACTGATGACACGATCCCTAATGTCGAACTTATGACAAGATCACTAATGTGGAACTGATGACAAGATCACAAATGTAAAACTGATGAAAAGATGACTAATGTGGAACTGATGACAAGATCACTAATGTGGAACTGATGACAAGATCACTAATGTGGAACTGATGACAAGATCACTAATGTGGAACTGATGACAAGATCATTAATGTGGAACTGATGACAAGATCAGTAATGTGGAACTGATGACAAGATCACTAATGTGGAACTGATGACAAGATCACTAATGTGGAACTGATGACAAGATCAGCAGGTCAAACTGATGACAAGATCAGTAATGTGGGCTGCATAACTAGATCACTAATGTGGAACTGATGACAAGATCACTAATGTGGAACTGACGACAAGATCACTAATGTGGAACTGATGACAAGATCACTAATGTGGAACTGATGACAAGATCACTAATGTGGAACTGATGACAAGATGATTAATGTGGAACTGATGACAAGATCACTAATGTGGAACTGATGACAAGATGACTAATGTGGAACTGATGACAAGATCACTAATGTGGAACTGATAACAAGATGACTAATGTAAAACTGATGACAAGATCACTAATGTGAAACTGATGACAAGATCACTAATGTGGAACTGATGACAAGATCACTAATGTGGAACTGATGACAAGATCACTAATGTGGAACTGATGACAAGATCACTAATGTGGAACTGATGATAAGATCACTAATGTGGAACTGATGACAAGATCATTAATGTGGAACTGATGACAAGATCACTAATGTGGAACTGATGACAAGAGGGCTAATGTGGAACTGATGACAAGATCACTAATGTGGAACTGATGACAAGATGACTAATATGGAAGTGATGACAATATGACTAATGTGGAACTGATGACAAGATCACTAATGTGGAACTGATGACAAGATCAAAAATGTGGAACTGATAACAAGATCACTAATGTGGAACTGATGACAAGATGACTAATGTGAAACTGATGACAAGATCACTAATGTGGAACTGATGACAAGATCACTAATGTGGAACTGATGACAAGATCACTAATGTGGAACTGATGACAAGATCACTAATGTGGAACTGATGACAAGATCACTAATGTGGAACTGATGACAAGATCACTAATGTGGAACTGATGACAAGATCACTAATGTGGAACTGATGACAAGATGACTAATGTGGAACTGATGACAAGATCACTAATGTGGAACTGATAACAAGATGACTAATGTACAACTGATGACAAGATCACTGATGTGGAACTGATGACAAGATCACTGATGTGGAACTGATGACAAGATCACTAATGTGGAACTGATGCCAAGATCACTAATGTGGAACTGATGACAAGATCACTAATGTGGAACTGATGACAAGATCACTAATGTGGAACTGATGACAAGATCACTAATGTGGAACTGATGACAAGATCACTAATGTGGAACTGATGACAAGATCACTAATGTGGAACTGACGACAAGATCACTAATGTGTAACTGATGACAAGATCAGTAATGTGGAACTGATGACAAGATCACTAATGTGAAACTGATGACAAGATCACTAATGTGGAACTGATGACAAGATCAGTAATGTGGAACTGATGACAAGATCACTAATGTGTAACTGATGACAAGATGACTAATGTGGAACTGATGGCAAGATCACTAATGTGGAACTTATGACAAGATGACTAATGTTGAACTGATGACAAGATAAATAATGTTGAACTGATGACAAGATCACTAATGTGGAACTGATGACAAGATCACTAATGTGGGACTGATGACAAGATCACTAATGTGGAACTTATGACAAGATGACTAATGGGGAACTGATGACAAGATCACTAATGTGGAACTGATGACAAGATCATTAATGTGGAACTGATGACAAGATCATTAATGTGGAACTGATGACAAGATCACTAATGTGGAACTAATGACAAGATCACTAATGTGGAACTGATGACAAGATCACTAATGTGGAACTGATGAAAAGATCACAAATGTAAAACTGATGAAAAGATGACTAATGTGGAACTGATGACAAGATCACTAATGTGGAACTGATGACAAGATCACTAATGTGGAACTGATGACAAGATTAGTAATTTATAACTGATGACAAGATCAGTAATGTGGAATTGATGACAAGATCCGTAATGTGGAACTGATGACAAGATCACTAATGTGGAACTGATGACAAGATCAGTAATGTGGAACTGATGACAAGATCAGTAAGGTGGAACTGATGACAAGATCAGTAATGTGGAGCTGATAACTAGATCACTAATGTGGAACTGATGACAAGATGACTAATGTGGAACTGACGACAAGATCACTAATGTGGAACTGATGACAAGATCACTAATGTGGAACTGATGGCAAGATCACTAATGTGGAACTGATGACAAGATGACTAATGTGGAACTGATGACAAGATCACTAATGTGGAACTGATGACAAGATGACTAATGTGGAACTGATGACAAGATCACTAATGTGGAACTGATAACAAGATGACTAATGTAAAACTGATGACAAGATCACTAATGTGAAACTGATGACAAGATCACTAATGTGGAACTGATGACAAGATCACTAATGTGGAACTGATGACAAGATCACTAATGTGGAACTGATGACAAGATCACTAATGTGGAACTGATGATAAGATCACTAATGTGGAACTGATGACAAGATCATTAATGTGGAACTGATGACAAGATCACTAATGTGGAATTGATGACAAGATCAGTAATGTGGAACTGATGACAAGATCCCTAATGTGGAACTGATGACAAGATCACTAATGTATAACTGATGACAAGATCAGTAATGTGGAACTGATGACAAGATCACTAATGTGGAACTGATGACAAGATCACTAATGTGGAACTGATGACAAGATCACTAATGTGGAACTGATGACAAGAACAAGACAAGTGCCAAGGGAAGAAGAGATCTGAAAAATAAACGCTTGCAATGGATTGCGCAAATTCGAATGAAAACTGTTGATACAGGAACAATTAGCAATGACGTCGATTCTGATTGTCACGGGATTTACTCCCCTTGCTCTGCAGTGATGGTCCAACAGTGACCAAACTTCAGAGTATCTACTGAGGGTCTTCAGAGATGTCTACCTTTCGCTCAAGATTACTCTTGGCAGAGATGTGAATTGAAGATTAGTGCTTCAGTTCTAGGGAGCCTCATAGGAATTTAAAGAAATCAAGTACTCTGGCTGATAGGATCCAAGCCGTGTAAACTTTGTATCTTCCCTGACCTTCTATGAGTTAGGATTGTGCTCGTTCTGATTAGCCCTCAACTGATTTAACTCAGTCAAATATTACTTAAATAGCTCTGATATAAGTATTTAAAATCACTGAGACATACTAGTGCAGTTCACTCAAAATCAACTATAAATTTGCATATTTACAGATAACAAAATTGAAGTCAATTATCATTAACAATTGTAAAATAAACAAGGGCGGGGAGAATTTAGACAGTCTTTAATATTTCCTCTTAGGTGACGGTCTGATTTGAGAAGGTCTTTCTGATTTGAAAACAGAGAGTTCATTTGCCATCTTTGAATGGGAACTTAGCTGCCAATAAATTGTCGGTTGGTTTCTGCTCCAGCCGATGCTTGTTCTTTGCAAGTTATGGACTACTTCACTCTCGTCACTGGTCAAGTCTGCTGGTCGCAATACGTTCCTCGTAGTATCGTGGAGTAATTGCGAAGATGGTCCAGCATCTGTTAAGATCCGTCTGCTGTAGGTGTCTAGTTCTGACTGCAGGCCATTTATACCACTCACGTGTTCCGCATATAGTACCACTAGTTGGTACCACCGTCTAGTATCATGAAATAAGAGAGAAACAAATACCCGCCTGAGTATTGGGTTTCCTGACAAAAAATCAGGTGTCTACACTTTTCATTCCACAATCCCTTCTACTTCATAACTTTACTCTCTCTGAGCATTAATGTTAATCCCAGTGAGCGAACATCTATTGCATTTATACTGAACATGTTTGCTTTTACATATGCACTGGTTGGAAAGGTTCATATAATAAGTATGTACATCAGTTCTATCATCATCCACTCCATGCTCCATTTAAAACATGGAATTACTACTTTTTTTTTTTCTCTATGAGAAACTCGAATAAAGCAGTCACCAGCTCTTGCGGTGGTGATTCATGAAACCATCATTCTTTATGCTGAGGTTTCCAGCCTCGTATGACTTGGACTTCAACTAGCAATTTTCACATATTAATATTCACATGTCAATATATGCGTAATATTTCACATGTTAATAATGAAAAATATAGAATTCAAAATGTACAATTTACGCCAATCCTCAGGCTCACAGACTGCTGGCTCAGAGAAATAAAGGCACTTCTAGAGGCCTCTTACACTTGGCCTGGGGTGTTGTTACTTTAGCAATAAGTTCCCACTATAACTTGGTGTTTTAGTTTCTTCAGAATCCGGCTGTCCGTGTTAAAACTGTAACGTTTTCCTGGGCTCTAAGTCCTCAATATGCTCTAACAAAGTTCTGTCTGGTACTACTCATAACTCTGGCAAGGTCTGGTTGTCTTCTTGGCATGAGGTGAATTTTCACAGTGCTTTCAACCGACCAAAGTGTCAGGTTATATTGCCCCTTTCGTTCCTGGCACGTGTTGTTTACCATTAGACCAGGCCCCAATCAGAAATGTAGTTTTGTTTACATCTCGATTGCCGGCCAATAATTTCAAACATGCGTGTTTAGGTGGGGTAATTCAAAATATTTTCACTAGGAAATTTCTGCGCGTTACTACAAAGGTCATGTCTCCCAAATATGGAATGAAAACATCCGATCATTCTCTCGGCAATGTTTACAAATAACTCCTTACTTTTATCTCAAGTAATGTCTGTTTAACAAGGTGTACTGGAAATGATTATTTCATTCGTTTCCGCCGAGTGCATGCCGACAGGTCTATAAGGGTGTTTGAATGAGTAACTTTGATAGGAACGAGGGAAAGTACTGTTAGATAGATTAGAGACAAGCGGTTTTGTATTTAACACGGAGAAAACTCAGAAATTAATTGGAAGAGCAAGTTGTTGTTGAACTGTCATGTAATGTCCGCAATGTTCTTATTCGCCAGCATGGAATTTTCATGTTGATTTATGAAATGTGGTCTTTGATGTTTACGCTGTAAACATGAATACACGTTGGATCGATACAGTGCCTTTATAAAGTGTTTCTACAATTCTAATTCTGCGTCGAGTTATGAACTTTGATGCGTCGAAGTTACTTGAGTTACCTAGACCAAAGATGAACGATCTTGAACTCGAAATTCAAAATTGAGGAATTCTATACCTTAGCGTTTACAAAAAGAACAACCAAAACACTTCCACTTCATGGAATTCATGTGTAATAGTATGTTAACCAACATAACATAGGTCGATATCTTTGTGTTGCCATGTGCTGTTAACAGATAGACATATCGTGATATCTTTGTAGACCATGTGCTGCACAGAAAGACATGATTGCTATTGAATACATTTTAATACATAGGAAAAGAAAAATTGGTAAAGAAGACAAGTGTGAGAATGGACGTTCGAAAGCATGTTTTCTGCAAATTGTGTAACGTGGACGTTAAATATGTGCATAATCAGTGTACAAGTGATTTCAACACAGGGGGCGGCTATTGCATTTTGAATCATTGAGAGGACCACTGACGGTTGTGTCCTAAAATTAAGGACATGCCGGATTATTACGTTACCAAAACGAACGAACAGATCTGGAAATAGAAAGAGAGAGAATGAAAGCAAGACACATGCCAACACTTATAAACTCGCGTCGCGGAACACAATTACTACTATCACGCGTGTAAGGCCACATGCACTAACTTTTTTTCAGACGGACAGTGATAAAAACACTAACCTTCCCAGAGTTAGGTTTTAAAAACCTGGAAAACGCTTATTAGAAAAGATGACATTAGATGGGTTTACGTTTGAAAACATTACAGTACCCAGACAGCACATCTTCGAAACAGGAGGTAGAAGAAATTGCATATTTTGAACGCAGCCACTTTGCTCTTTTAAATTTGTATATTTGGGTTCCTTAGGGCTTGCTGACAAAGAATATGTAAAACGTTACGCAAATGTCTAGGTTACCTAATTATAACCAAAATAAGTGATGGGGGTGCCTGACAGCATGAAATCATTGATGCTCATAAAATTTTTTTTATAACGTGATTATGAAAAAACCTACGTTCGGAAATAGCCAACCATGTTAACTCCAAATTGATTGCGCAAAACATATCAAAGACTTAAACACGATTGGTCGGGCACGTGTTTATGAAATACTATCTTGTGTTTGTTATGGGAAACGAATAGAAGGGGTACTTTTTTGAAAAGATGTGGAGACGTGGTTTCATTGGGTAGAGCTGCGAATATACTTGATTCAGAGCGTCTGTTCATTGCCACATCTTGTAATAAACCTACTACGAAGCAGTACGTTGAGCACCAGCGTATATTATATATCACATAAAGCCTGGGACATCGGCAGATCGGAGTTGTGCTATATTCATTGCCAGTCAACGAAACTGTTTATTATTCTATGAATTGTGGTAAGCTTGAAATATTCATATCTTTTAATGAAAATTGAATGTAAATTGTTAATTTATGCCTGTATATATGTGTAGTTCAGTAGCGAACATGATGTAAAGCCTATAATGCTCCAGCCTGAACAGAAGGTGTCGGAGGAAAGTAAAACTGCATGGAATGGCCAAACAGTACACTGACACCTAGTTTATTGATTAGACAGAAATAATGCTGGAATTGCAGAGGCGTAGTAACCATTAGGGAGGGAAATACTGGTATAAAATATTTCAGATGAAGCTGACAGTTGGCCTAACGCTCTGAACTCAATGTTTGTAGACGTATTGTCTCAGTGTAGAAAGAGAGTATAAATTAGTTATGACGTAGAAGGTACATCCGTTCTTGTTTTCAGGACAGGGTTGTAAAGTTATTGAGCAGCACCTGGTCAGAGCTTTGCTGAAGCCAAGGTGGACAGCATACTCCTTGGTCCATATAGCAACCAGTGGGGTGGCTCCAGAACTCATCTAGCCTGGGCCTTTTTCTGCAGTCATCACTCAAGATCAAGGAGTGTGGTCATGGACTCAACTAATTATGTCGTTCCTCTTAAAATGACAGTGTAAAATACAATTAAGAAACGAATTTAATTGTCTTAATAAGGACACTGAGAACATCTCCAATTTAGTTCAATAAAGACAAACTATTGAAGTCATGATGACAAATACCAACAGGGTTGTAGACGTTTCTTTCAAGGACCAGTAATTACTTAGTCGTTCCCTACTACACCACTGGGTACTGTAAAAATACATGTTTCTTCATATTGAGAACAGTGTACTTACTTAGTCGTTTTCCTGATTGTACCCTGGTGTCCATTTTGTAGAGGTATTCTTCATGCAAGGACAATTTATTGACTGTTACTTAGTTACGTGACTCCTCTTAAGATATTCCTCTTAGGTGGGTTTTTAGTAGGTGTTGGGTTTCAAGGACAATTACTTACTTAGTCGTTCCTCTTCTACCCTGGGTTGTAGACGTTTCTTCAAGGACAATTACTTACTTAGTCGTTCCTCTTCTACCCTGGGTTGTAGACGTTTCTTCAAGGACAATTACTTACTTAGTCGTTCCTCTTCTACCCTGGGTTGTATTGACCGTGCTTTGAAAAGTGATGGAATCAAGGAAAAGTGAATGTACTACCTAGGTTTATAAAGTGTCGATTGGGCTAAAGATACGTGTATATTGAGATTATACTATTTTGAAATATACCATTACTAGGATTTGTAGAGGTTTCTTCAAGGGACAATTACTTACTGTTTAGTTCGTTCCTCTTCTACCCTGGGTTGTCGAGGACGTTTCTTCATCAGCCCAGACGGTCTTCAATTACTGACTTGGGTATGACAAGATCACACTAATATGGACCCTGATGGTTGTAGACGTTTTCATGCAAAGACAATGATTACTTAGAAGTTCCTCTTCTAAAATTGGGAAAAATAGACGTTTCTTAAAGGACAATTACTTACTTAATCGTTCCTCTTCTACCCTGGGTTGTAGACGTTTCTTCAAGGAAAAACGGATTAAAATTGCAGGGAAAAGAAATATAAAACTAATCTAAATGCATATAATTTTTTTTTATATTCACGATACCGTAAATTGCGATTGATGTCACCACATCGGTCAACCCCAGTAAACATCTTTAACTTGGATCATAAACTGTCAAATAGGAGATCTGACCTGAGATAATTTTGTTCAAGGCTTCTTAATCGGTGGCCCATGGGACCAGTAACGTACTCGGTGGAAAGGGGGTGGGACGGGACCCGCAGCCTTCACTGCACAATCCAAGGGGTATTTGGAACAAACAACGGTTAAGAACCCCTGGGTTACATCTACGATTGATCTAGTACAAATAAAATATTCATAGCACTGCATATGTCTTATACATTTCTTATTTATTATAAATGATCGTTTTAAAGGCTCGGTAGCTGCTTGATGTTTCTTACACAGATAATGTTTGTGTTTTTGCAAAGTCATGAATGTTTGCTGAAAATAAGGCTAAATTGGACACGTTAATATTTAAAGAGGTCAGAAAAAGACGGACCATTTTTTATCGGCAAGGGTTTTGGTAAAAGGAAAATACACACAAGACAGTTCTCGTTGGGAGACCCCCAGCATAAGATTAAAAAAACCCATCATTATCATTTTCGTTTGCGGATAAATACAGCCACCCTTGCAAGAAGCCAACATCAAGTATTTGCACGATTTTCACCGGTAGTTGCTGAGGCAATTTGTTTTATATATTGAAGTTGCCAACCCCATTCCCAAACTCATATGTCGCATCATACGACATGCAAGAGGGTGCCGTAGCCATATTTTTTTTTATCTTTTCTGAGACACCTGGGAAATCGAGGCAAGAGAAATACAGGTATACCACACAAAAAAGAATACACGCACACGAAAACACAAACACAGAGAAGGAAATTACACATGGACATAGGAATACCTTGAACAAAGGGCATAAAACTGGAAAGCAAGGCTTGTATTTGTTGAAGACCTCTGTTCCAAGGGGAGCTAGAAGGTAAAGCGCCAAATAGTGAACAGTTTAAGAACATGATTCAGCCAAAGCATTACAAAATTCCCACAGAACATTTAAAATAAGAAGTTGTGGCGCGACATGATTTCTTACCCACTCTGGCACTTGAATAAAAAACAGAATTATTTATAGCCCAGGGCTTGATGCGGAAAATGTTAGTTCCTTCTGATTCCGTAAAGGGGCAACCAATGCCCTCATTATATCAGACAAGGACAGGAAATAGGTTGCCTTTCAAAAACACTGAACTGATATGGTCCTATAGAGCAGTGGTTGGCAAGCCGTCCATCGAGATCCACCCAGTAGATTGCTTAGAGATTTTAAGTGGAACACCTGATATATGAAATTTGGTAACTTTTTTTTTTTTTTTTTTTACAATTCTTAAAGCAAATTAGTTTTTTTTTTAAACATGTAAGATTGTGACAGTGGGAAGAAAGAGTGGCAATACATCGTTAGTGTATATGGTACTGAATGACTGTGTTGGTTGTGTAGTACAGTCTATATTGTTACATCCCTTGATGTTATCAAAGGAAAATAATCACTGTACTAATTGTGATAGTGTTCTGCTGTTGTATAACTGGCTACCGCCAGAGATGGTAGTTACAGAAGTGACAAGAAAACCCAGGTTGGTTTTGGAGGCTCGTATATGTTGGTGTTTACAACTGCATGATCGTAGTAAATTAAATTCAGCAATTCCAATAACTTGGCGTCAAAAACTTTCAATTGGTGATCAAAGGATAAATCCAATATTTCTTACAAAAGTTCCTTTATTTAGTTGTTACTATTTCTGGCATTCCATGCTGGACCATGGATTACACATCTCCAGACGTATACAAAAAAAAAATACCAGCAAAATAAATCAAGATGAATGGCGTTGAGTGATATGGTGGCACTGCTACTATTAGCCTCGAGTCAAAAAAGGGCTTCTGCTTACTTTAGCCGTGAATTTGGCATGTCTTGTGTGCTGTGGACTCCTAACTGAAATGAAAATGTTCGATCGAGAATTTAACCCGATACTTACGGTAGTATCTCCTATAAGAGCAGAGGGACTACTAAAAAGTTCAATCTTTATCATCACTTATTTATCTGCTCATGTGAAACAATAATTGATTATTAAATTTGTTAAATGTACCTACAAATTCAAAGTTGATATAATTATTACAGAGAGAAGTGCACACGATTGAATCAGTCATCTGGAAGACATATACAACAGAGCTACTTAAGTAATATTTTACTGAATAAATCAGTCGGGGGTTCAGAAACGAGCAAATACATCTTTCTCTTCACAGAAGGGGAGGGCAGACGCAAAGTTCATGATGGCTTTGAAAAATTTAGCGCTGTGCTCGATTTCTGAAATATCCTATAAAGACTCCCTAAAATAGAAGCACCATTCTTCTATTTACAACTCTGACAAGAGTAGTGGTGAGCAAAGGTAGATACCTTTAATGACCTTCATTGTATACTCTAAATTTGGGCCATTGTTGGACCAATCACTGCAAAGCAGAGGAGGCAATCGTGTATCACACGTAGCGCCTTGTGAGGCAGCGTTCGCCGCTTATAACGACAAAAGTTGTGGTATTTCAACTGCGTTTGCCCTTCCACCTATGCTACACCCTTCATGGGTCTTCACAAAGTCGGACTAGAGTCAAGCTCATCAAGGCCCCTTCTTTCCCCTCTGATTTTACAAAGCACTTGCCCTTGGCTGTGGTTTCCCTAGATGGTAGATAGGGACAGTGGGAATCACGTGGCTTACTGGTTACGGTAACCAGATGACAGAAGTTTCTTCTTTCTCAAAGAGTCACACAAATAAATCTTCGTCTGCTCTGTTCTTGAAGAAGGTGGGCCATTGGGATCCATTTTTTTCTTTGGTATAATACCCTGGTAACGGCTACGTGTGCGTTTAATTGATTCTCAACATTCTGGAAACGATCTTCGTTGTAATCATTGTGGTAAAGTGGGATGTTATAAATATTTATAGGGGACTTAGTGTACTGACTGAGATCAGCTGTGAAGGTATCTGTATCTAATAAGTGTGGTGTATTACAGATAACCTTACTTGCTACCACATTTATACCTCAGTCAGGCTTATTCTGGAATATTGTGATGACTACGTTGAATGTCTAGGGTTATGATAATGATGAAGTGTATGTTCACAACAACCAACCAACAGATAAACAATTTACTTTAATTCACAATACTTTACAACACTGTGACACTCACATACATAGAACACTCTATAAGACTATCTTAATAACTCACGTGTAACTTTTAAAAATATGTATTAATTCCTGTCAATAATAGATATCCTGATTCAACTACAAAGTGACTCAGGAATCACAATCAAATGTAATCATAAGTTGTATGTACACAATTTATAGATAGGATCTTTGTATTGACATATATTATTATTATTACAATATGTGTGTAAGTTGTGATGTAGTACTATGAGGTAATACTGGCTTTTTCAAGCTAGGTGGTTGTTTGTCATCATGACTTCAAGTGTTTGTTTCTCGTGGAAATAATATGGGAAAGGTTCACAGTTTCTTTTTATTTGAAACAAATAAATGTCCCTCTTGATTTAAGGTAAAGTCACTTTTAGAGGGGGGGGGGTACACAAGATTGAGCTGCTCTGGCCACGAACTCTTAACTTCTGTGTGGGCGGCAGGAAACAGTCTCCACTGCTCGCTTGCTTCACCGTTTCCTTGAGAAACAACCCTGGTTGATATCTGGACCAAGGAGTATGCTACCAGCCTCTGGATTCAGCAAAACTCAGACCAGGTGCTGCTTCAATACGTTAGGACCACGGTCCCACAATTCATGAAATATTAAACAAATACGTTGACTGGCAATGAATTATGGCACAATTCCGATCTGCCTCTGTCCCAGGCTTTCATTAGAAAAATATGAGCTGGATCTCAACGCACTTGCTTCTCAGTAAGTTTACTTTCAAAATGTGGCACTGAACAGACGCTCCTAATTGACTATATTAAATGGTCTAGCCAATAAGACCATGTTTACAAAAGTATTTGGAAAAAAAGTACCCTTCCTACCGTTTCCCGTAACAACCAAAAATAGTATTTGCAATCGACTAATCATGTTCAGGCTTACATATTCTTCTAGCCAATCAAATCGGATTTTACTTGTTGGCCTATTTCCCGTAAAATAGTGGTTTTAAAACATGCCACTGAGCAATTATGATCTGGTGGTGTCAGACAGCACCCCTATAATATTTTGGCTATAATTTGTTAATTATTAGAGTAGTTGCTTAACACCTAACATATTCTTTGTCAGCAAGTCCTAAGGCACCCAAATATATAAGTTTTAATGGAGCTAAGTGGCTGCGTTCAAAATATGTATTTTCTTCTAGGATAGTCGTGCTGTTACCACCTCTCACTTCTAAACTATGGGGTGTCTTCTGTACTGTCAGGATTTCAGACGTAAAACAGTAGAATGTCATGTTTCCTAATAAGCATTAAACATGTTTTTTTAAAACCTAACCGTGTATTGGTAGTGTTTTTTGTCACTGTTTATTTGAAAAAAAGTTAGTGCTTCATGCCTTACGCGTGGGATTGGCGTTACTATTAATCGCGAAACTGTGGTAGTATTGCCTGTGTTCCTCCGTTCATCTCTCTCTCTCTCTTCTAAGTCCGTCTGTCTTTTCATTACGCAGTGTATATAATGACATTAATGCTAGTATTTTATCTAGGTCATTAAGCGGTGTGCGTATCTCAAGGTTTTCTAAGAAACACAGTACCGGTTTTATTTTTTTGAAACGCGTGTATGCTGCTGTAGGCTTTACTAGTAAACGTGAAAGCGTTATAATTATGCAGACGGAGCATAAAAAGGGGTTTTTCTTGTTCGGCCATTACGGCGGTATACACGCTGACGTATGCCAGGCTGGAAAAACATCATGCGTACGCCCTCTTTCTACGTTCCAACCAAAAAAATTTACGGAAAAAACCATATGCAGTTCGCACGTTTATATTTTGACATATAGCGACAAAAGAAAAACACTGCATTTGGTAGACCTCATTCTCATTGTTAATGTTGATCATAATCGAACGTCACTGCATTCCGTGCAAACCCATAGGTGCTCAGTCTCCCTCAGCAAATGCCGAAAGGTATGAATGCTAATTGTTCATGTTGCACGTTGGTTGCATACACGCCGGATGCATCCTCTCATACGACCATCCATGCTAGTCTTACGTTTGATGCCAAATTCCAGCAATCTTAATCTTGATGATTCATCGATTGCAATGTTATTCTCCAATAGGCGATCATTAATTGCCCTCAGTTATCTCTCCCTTATCCATATCCGAAGCACTGTCTATGGGTGGTCTTGAAGCTAGCCTCAGTGACAAAGTAAAAGTGGCCTTGGCGTGCCAAAGTGTGCCCAGGCTTGATATAGAATTCAGCATTCAAATATCGTAAATTTAAAAAAAAAGTTCTTTAACAGCTGACGATGGACCAAAAAATGGAACCTGTTCGGTGGTAGTTTCTCGACTTCAAAGGCTAAAAAAACCGGGGACAATAAACAAATTTAACAAAGGACAAAGACCAAAGAACAGAAAAAGAAACCATAAGTAGATATCGCACATGAAAACAAGCTTGGTTGACGCACTGCGGCTTATTCGAACTAACCATGAAGCAGAGTTTAAAAAAATGAATACCCCAGACAAGTAAAAATTATTTCTTGCCAAAATTATTTCCAGCAAAGCAGAAGGTAAAAAAAAAAACTACCCTAAAACAATGTTTGACTGAAGAAATTAGAAAAACGAGGTCAATTACTCTACATTTTAAATTCAACACAGGTCAACCATTAACTCCTGGGTTCCGAGAAAAGTACAAATGGAAAGGAAAAAAGAAACCATTTTCTGTCATGCAATTTGTCGCCATCTTCCGGGATGCGTGAAACCTTTTGGCAAGAAATAGAGTCAACGTGAAGAGTCGGGGTTCTCAGCCTGAAGCACGCGTGGCTCCGGGGAGGGGGTTAGAATCTTGTGAAAGGGGTACGAGGAATATTAGAAAAATGACAATGTTATACTACTAAAATATTCCATGCAAAAAAAAAACAGAAATTTCCGTTTTCAACAACTTATCTCTGTGAATCAGGATTTTTAGTCCGTTCTCAGTCAAATCGAAAGCCCGAAAAAAAAAACAGAAGGCTGTCGTGACGTGCGGGCATCTCTTTCAAAAACTGTACCAAAAATAAAACTCTTTGTTGACAAACATAACTAATTGATTTGACTGTGTTCTGATACACAATAAACAACTGAATGATACTGTAATCTACCTAATAAAGTTTTCTATACGAAAAATTAATTAACCTATTCATTTATTTTCTCATCTTTGTGTGCATAGTAAAATCTAGAATTTATTTCCTTTCATGTTTAATAAGAGGTATAGGAGGGTGTAACTGTCTTTTTTTTCTTGTTGAGGTGATCACTGGCCCAAGACAGTTTACATGTTGTTAGATGTGTAGTGCGAGCGTATGATGAGTTGAGTGTGGGTGCGAATGAAGACGCGAATGTGTTTAGGCTCGTATAGATGTAGATCCTGCAACCCATACTCTCACATGCAGTAATCAAGGATGCTTTGACACTGCAGGCATGTTTCAAGACATTTATTGACGGGAACACACATAATATCAACAGGAACAGTCAGTGTAACAAGGTCATGCTGACCTGACATCGATAGGTATACATTTGGCATTCAAAAAGGTAAACATCAGAATAGACGTGCATGGTCAATAGCAAAGTTCTTCAATAATGACAGTTCGTAGCGTCGCCCTTGGCGTCTCTGACTAAACGCGTCAGATGCCTTAGTTACCTTGACACACAGGTGCAATTGGCACTCCCTGCCAATTGCACATATCAGGCTGTAGTATAATAGCCGGAAGCACAGGCCTCGCCCTAACGTCGGCCGTGTACTTCTGTTAAATAGGTTATCACCAACCCTGCAGTAATACTTATTGTAGATAGAAGTTCCGCCAATCTGCGGCTCCCACAATATATCTTCGTCACTGGATTTCTGGACAATATAAGACTAACAGTCTTGGATGGCTACCTCGAGCACAAATATATAAGTTCTGAAATGGCGGATCAGTGAGCTGCTGTTCACCCTAGGTAATCCTTTACATGTTCTGCCACCGAAAAGCGTAATAATGCATAAAGGTCGGTATTACCTGGTAAATGAATCCTCAGAACTACACAAGGAATTCTGTCGTCATCCCGACGCACAGAGATTCACTGGGGAAAACTGCCATAGCAGTTACTTCGAAGATTCTCCCCGAAAAACAATGGACTCTTGGTCCCTTCAGAAAAACAGGACCTCCCCGGCTTCCCGGAAGTATATCTCACTCCCGCTTAAAAAACCTTCCCATAGGCCCACGCCGAACTGTCAACCTCTGACCCTAAAGGTCAAACACAATGAATGAATAAACAAGGGAAGACAACCCCTAATCAACCTGACATCGCAGGTAAAGACACAATTATACTTATGATACAAACATAAGCAAATAACTTGACAGATAACTCCGTCGAAAATGACAGCAACAGAGGGTTTATTAAAAGCAAAGGGGGTGCGGGTTTCAATGAAAACTTGGGAATCACTCGGAGAGAGAATGGAAGAATTGATGAAAAAGGAACGGAGACATGTGGCGCTAGTGTCTTTCGGGAGAGGGATGTCACGTGAATGCTTTTTCTTCAAACCCATTTTTCGTAATTGTGCTCAGAGGCGTATCTTCTATGAAGCTACGGAGGCCTGAGCTTCAGGGCCCCAAAGACTAGTTTTCTCTATAATACGTTTCTTTCCATCCCCAACACTTCTGTTCTTCATCGTTATTTCCCATTATTGCCCCGTAAGAAGCATGTCGCCACAATTGTAGTTGGCTTCTTGTGAGAAGTCTGCATGTGTAGGTTTATGTGATATTGAAGTAGTGGTTTCTGAAGCATCTTTGTTTTATATGATGACGTTGCCAGCTGCACACACAGCCTTGTATTAGTCACCTCGTACAGTATGCCTGAGGGAGGAGTAATCCCGTTGTTTCTTTGTCTTTTCAGAGTTAGGGGTCGGAGTGGTTAAGAGGTATGGGTCCGCCTCGAGCTCTAGGGGTACCAGGTTCGATTCCCAGTTGTGGGTATATAGTTTATTGAAATTTTTTGTCAGAACCAGGGGTTATACTCCCCCCTGGTCTCCTGGGTAGTGAGATCGGATGCCTAGCCTTCTCGGATAAGGGTGAAAAAAAGGAGGTCCCGTGTGCAAGTTGCACACGTTAAAAATTCCACGGCAGTTGGAAATTGTAAAGAGTAGGCCTATCAGGCCGCTGCCCTGGCAAAATTAAAAAGTTAGAAACCTACCCATCACAAAAATATTTATAGAATGTGTGATTCCTATATACACACATTGGGATTCTCGCCGGTGTTACGGAGTTCGTGCACTGTGTTGAGATCCTCCTTGGGGGATCTAAGGGAAGAGATCGGAGCACTGATGGAGTAGTCCGTGTGAAATGAAGACAGTCCTTAAAACGAAACCAAACCAACTTTTCAGAGTTAACCTGAAAATAAACTGGGAAGTGTGCTGTTATTATTGTTATTGTAAATGATTTTATGAGTAGAAGCAGGCAGACTTTTTCAGGAGATAAATAGAGTATTCCTCAACAAAAGAGAAATTGGCTAGAAGAAGAAGGTGGATGTATGCCTCTCCACCTATGTTCCATTCTTGACTTATGGATACAAGTCATAGGTAATGACTACAGCCCACAAAAGCCAGCTCCAAACCTCAGAAATAAGATATCTGAGCAAGACGGTTGTAGTAACAAGAAGAGACATGGCCAAAACCAAACCATAGCTCATGGCCTCAAAACCCAGCCCCTGCAGACCCGAGTGGAACAGTCTCAATAACGATGATTTAGTCATGTCTTGCAGAATGGTAGCAGCTCGGCTACCAGGACAGATATGGGGGAACCAAGAGCTAGGGATCCAGACCTCCAGAAAGACCCAGAGTTCGCTGAGAGGACAACCTTAGACAATCTCTGAAGGACCGAGGACTAGAATGGAACCAGGCCAGGAAGAAGACAGTCGATAGGATAGTATGGCGTTATCTCTAGCAAATCTCTACACCTTAAAATACAAGAGGAACGACTAAGCCATCCTTAATTATAGCGGGTGTTTGATTTTTTTGTGTGTGTGGAAGCTATTTCTTTAATTTTCCCCATTTGTGTTTTGGGTGAATATGAATAAAGAATTGAGTTCTTTGAATTTGCAGTAACTCAACCAATTTAGTCGCTCAAGTCGATACTCCATTACATAATTATTCGTAGACTGAGTAAAAGAAAGTTTAATTTGATTCTTATTTTTTATAATACGTACCAAGGCAAAACTTTTAAATCCGTACATTACAAAACATGTTGTGATGAAGCTGCTGTTAATTAATTTGTCTAATTTCAGTCCATTGTCTTTTTTTTTTCTCCTTATGCCATTTTAATGCGTTGCTCCATAGCTTCAGAACCAATGCATCCAGATAATTGACCACTTTAGAATTGGTGATGTCATGATGACATGTAGCAGGAAAGGTACTACATAATTATTTTCCCCATGATTTGGCGGGTGAGGTGCTTGTTGTTTTATCTTACTTACTGATGTATTCATAACATTACGGAATTTGCTTGATTTGAAAAGCCCCTGTGCCTGTAAGTACGGAAGCGGCGCACACTGGAATATCTTTTGAGTGAAAGTTGTCTTGACAGCCCGTGAGAATCCTCCCACGTAGAAACCAATAGTACAATTCATTCAAATTTCAAATATTTGTTTTCAAGTAACCAGTCAAGAAATAACGAAGTTTAATATTTTAGTTTCATAACAAAAGAGCCACCAGTTACCTCGCCATGTTTTTTTCGTAACTTAAAATTTCTGTTAAAACGAAGACTGAGGACTGAATTTTTTTAAACTTTTTTTTTAACTACACCCAACAAAAATGTCCACACTTAAGGCAGCGTAAGACATGATAGGAATATATAATTGGGTACGATTTCTTCAACATGTCTGTATTCTGTTTTTTCTTTTATTTTGACGCTTGACTCAATGGTTACTGAAGACCCCAATGATGCCAATGACTTCGCAGCTGAGTTTCTGAATCAGCAGTGTCTATCTGGAATGTACCCGTATCTACTGAAGCTAAAAATATGTACATTCATCATGCTGCTAAGAAACCTGAATGCGAATATATGTCTCTTAAACGGCACAAGATTAGTTGTCATGATCCTCTACACAATGGCATTGATGCTGGAATCGTCCAGGGTAGTAATTAAGGCGGATGTGTTTTTCATTCCACGCATCAATTCATAGCCAAGCGATACAAGCCTTCCATTCTTGATACGTCGTCAGTTGCCTGTAATTTTAGCTTTTGCTATGACAGTCAATAAATCTCAGGGGCAATTATTTGTTCAAATAGGTGTATACCTACCAGCTGAAATGTTTTGGCCATGTAAATATAAAAAACACCTTTCTGAAGACCAAAATTGAAGGCAGAGTTGAAGGCAAACTTGCAAGAGGAAGACATCGCTATAAGTGGGAATATAACGTAGAGAGATGGACAGGAAAGAGTCTTATCAGAGTGCACCGTCAAGACAAGAGACATAAGACGTTGGAGATCCACTGAAGCCGACTTTTGATGTGAAGATGGCACCTGATTATAATGATACCTAACAGAATGAGTCTTTGCTGATGGTCAGCTTTAAGTAACGCTCACGCGACGACGGATTCCAGACAATCTTAAAGTATATATTCAGGACCCAGGCTATCAAGATAAAATATTCTAAAGCTAACCGTGCATTTACTTCAACAAATGTAGTGATAAAAGAATTGTTAAGTAATTAGTCAAATCACAGGTAATCTTGTTCTTCTCCGCCTGCCATTTTTGACGGGTTCCTCCATGACTTTATTGCGAATACAATCAGATAGGTTTGACTACAAATGATTCACTGAAGGCGAACGCGAATGGATAGGGAGAAAAGAATACCAGAAAAATGGTGTCGTCCTCTGGACATGAAGCAGAAATAGAGCAGCAACAAATTATGTTAGCAAATAATTATTTAACATAATTATAATTAATGAAAATAAGTAAGTGGAAGCTACTGGAAAGAAAGTAAGAAAGAAAGAAAGTAGACACTAGACAACAGAAATGTAAGAAGTGCTAGGCACTTCTGAGGATTCTAATACATGCCTACCATTTTATTAAATTGTTATTTCATGAATTATTTGTTGCCTACAAGCCTCGGGTTTTCCTCGTTGTTTAGATTTTATTTGACAATTGTTCATTCATAACCTTTCGACTTCCCACAGAGCATTGGTCTTCAACAAACTTATGTCGACTTCCCGCCTTGTATAACCAGCTCAAGGTCTTGCCATGACTTCTTCATCCCCTTCATATCTGTCTCCAGTTCTCTTCTCCATGTGTTCTTTGGTCTTTATCTACCTCTCTTACCCTGGGGATTTCAGAACAAGCACTTCCTTGTAATGCTATCAACAGGTTTCCTCAATGCATGTACTATCCATGGATAGCGTCTTCTTCTTATCTCTCGTTCCACTGGCAATTGTCTGGTCCTTGTCATCAGTTCCACTGGCACTTGTCTGGTCCTTGTCATCAGTTCCACTGGCACTTGTCTGGTCCTTGTCATCAGTTCCACTGGCACTTGTCTGGTCCTTGTCATCAGTTCCACTGGCACTTGTCTGGTCCTTGTCATCAGTTCCACTGGCACTTGTCTGGTCCTTGTCATCAGTTCCACTGGCACTTGTCTGGTCCTTGTCATCAGTTCCACTGGCACTTGTCTGGTCCTTGTCATCAGTTCCGTATTAGTGATAATGTCACACCACTTCATACCCTTCTGTTATACTTACTTACTTAGTCGTTCCCCTTCTACCGTGAGGTGTAGAGGTTTGGAAGAGAGAGCGCCAGACTATCCTATCGGCTGTCTTCCTCCTGGCCTGGTTCCATTCTAGTCCTCGATCCTTCAAAATTGTCTAATGTTGTCCTCCCAGCGGACTCTGGGTCGTCCTCGGGGTCTGGATCCTTGGCTCTTTGTTTCCCATGCTTGTCGTGGTATCCGATCTTCTCCCATCCTGCAGACATGGCCAAACCATCTTAATTGGGACTGTTCTACTTGGGTCTGCAGGGGGTAGGATTTAAGGCCTTGACGTATTGTCTGGTTGCGTACCATGTCTCTTCTTGTTACTTCAACTACCTTCTCAGATACTTCATTTCTGAGGTTTGGATCTGGCTTTTATGGGTTGTAGTCATTGCCCATGACTCGCATCCGTATGTCAAGACTGGGACATAGGTGGAGCGGTATACAGCCATCTTCGTTTTCTTACCAACCTCTCTCTTGCTGAGGAATCCTCGATTTATGGCCTGAAAAAGTCTCCCAGCTGCTGCTTTTCGAGTGGCCAACTCTTCTTTGATGCCTCCCTTTCGGTCTATAATAGCTCCGAGGTATTTAAAGTGGTCGACCTGCTCCAGGACCTGTTCTCCCAGCTTAATCTGATGTTTTCTTTCTTCTCGTGATATCACCATGGATTTTGTTTTAGAGCTGCTTATGACCATCCCTCTCTTCTCCAGCTCTTCCTTCCAGACTTGCAGGTTGGATTGGAGATGTGCCTCTGATTTAGCAATCAGGGCAACATCGTCAGCAAATGTCAGCTCCGAAATATAGACCTGTCTCATCTTCCAGTACCCCACTGAATACTTTCTTGTTCTCTCCTTACATGCTTGATGACATCGTCCATAAGGAGTATGAAGAGGTAAGGTGATAGGAT
The DNA here is from genome assembly GCA_024509875.1 of Oreohelix idahoensis. Taxonomy (NCBI): domain Eukaryota; kingdom Metazoa; phylum Mollusca; class Gastropoda; order Stylommatophora; family Oreohelicidae; genus Oreohelix; species Oreohelix idahoensis. The sequence continues at coordinate 45,840 of JAMPIV010006252.1, forward strand.
ATCACCTTGTCTTACACCAGTGGAGGTCCTGAACTCTTCCGACTTATGGTTTGCTGTCCTCACATAATTTCTGCAAGACTTGTAGAAGCTCTGTATAGCATGAATCAGAGGTGCTGGAATATTCTTCCTTGCCAAACAGTCCCCCAAACTTTTGCTCCAGGGGACCCTGTCAAACGCCTTTTCCAGATCTATGAAACAAAGATGGATCTCACTCTTGTACTCAAGGGCCTTTTCACTCAGCTGTCTGAGTGTGAAGATTAGGTCTTGAGTACTTCGGTTTGCTCGGAATCCGCACTGGACCTCATCCAATTGTGGCTCAGCTAGGCGTCGGAGTCTCTGCTCTAGGATTCTAGAGTAGATTTTACCAGGGACAATGAGAAGGGATATGCCTCTATGGTTTCCACACTGTCGATTGTCACCCTTTTTGAAAATTGGTGTTATGATGGCAATCTCCCAATCCTTTGGTATGGTCTTGTTGTACCACGCTGCCTGTAAAACCATTAAGAGTAATAGGTCGCCTGATGCTCCCATGAACTTAACCATTTCTGGTGTTATACCATCATGCCCTGCTGCTTTGCCCATCTTGATTTTCTCCAGTGCTGCCTTCTGTTATACACAAGCATTTTTTGGCATTAAATGGTGAAAAACTCAAGTGCAAACTCACAACAAAGAACAAAGCAGCGGTATATAACGCCTGCGCCTCCAGAACACTTCAATATGGCAGCGAGACATGGACAATTTAAGCTAAGCAAGAAAGAAGGCTTTCCATCTACAGTGTCTGTCACGGATTGCCTCCCCTGCTTTGCAGTAGTGGTCCAACAGTGGCCAAAACTCAAGAGTATCTAAACTGGGTCGTCAAAGGTATTTACCTTCGCACAAGATTACACTTGGCAGAGATGTAGATAGACGTGTAAAGATGCTTCTATCCGAAAGGAGCACTCACAAGATAATTCAGAAGTCAAGAACCACGTGGCATAGCGCTGAGCAATCGTTAACTTATATCTGGCCGTCGCCTTTAGTGACGGATTTAAGCAATGGTTTTTAGCCCGTTCAAGCTGATAAAGGACTTTCTTGGTCTGGGAAACTGTAATAATTCCTCTTTGACGGGTGATCCAATTCCTTTAGGCGTCCAGACTCTGTATTTAAAGTCCTGGTCCCTTGCGTTTTTCAGTCTCTTTATGTATAAAGGCGGGCTTACTTTTAAGGTTTTAAGTTTCCCAAATACTTCAATCTGTCACTTATAAGTATGGAATTCTAGGTCCGATCGCTCTCTTTCTGGCTTTTTGGAAGTTGCTCGTTTGAAGTTGCGAAGCTGGCTGTTCTGTGTCTCTGATTTCGCTAGATTTTATTTTCAGTTCATGTCACATATTGTACTTCCAGGCAAACTTGCCAATGAGATTCATTGTATATTCCGGCTCTCACTTCAATCCAATCGTAGCTCTTTTCGCACTACGTGGGGTGGGGTGTTTAATTCATAATATCCCCCGCGAGTTTAAAATATTAAATTTAATAAACCCACGCATGACCTCTTTATAATAAGACGTAATATTTCCGGTGACATCTTGTGCACTCTCACAAACAAATGTGTGAACATGTTTGCCTGGCGTAATATCTTCAGCCAAGATGTCTACCCACGTGTTTTTGCAGCAACAATGGCAATTTTCACGTGCGGGTTAAAGTGACCCAGTTTTTGGACATTTAAAAAAAATTAACCTAGTGCACACAGAAATGTATACACATTTCTCTGAGCTCAGTTTTAATGACATTTTCACTTGTCTTTACAGTTTGCCAATTAATTATATAAACCTAGTCTAAACTGAATGGCGGCCCTTAGCTTGTGTCCAGTAGTATATATAATATTCTCGCACATTCGTTTGCTTTCATACATATAAACAACTGGAGCGACTATGCTTGTTTAGTTTTAAAACAACATGTAACAATTTTAATAATGCATTAGTCTTTAACAGTTAAAATAAATATGGAAAGATTGGTGCAATTTTGTTGTAAATACAAGTTTTCGTCACTGAGACGTAGGTGAGGATTTATAAAAGTCCGTTGCTTTCGCCTACTTTACACGAAAACTTAACTCTAGGTGAGTCCTGTTGCCGTGGTTTCCGTCACTTCTTTTGGGTGATGAGTGTACTTCTCCACATACTAGCGGCGTCGTAACGTTAGTACTTCAAACCGGCTGATGCTTGTAACCACTTACGTTTTTAGAAAAAATAGAAAGGCAAATGCCTCGGCTAAGTACACTGAGTTGGAAGCTTAACAGGCGCATCCTCTCGCTGTTCACCCACCAATGTTAATCTATCAGAAGAATTAAATTCTTGAGTATACACAGTGCAACTTAGGAAAGATGAACAGAAATCACCACTATTCCTCTGGTTATTAACTGGAAAAATGTGTCTGGACAGCACGAATAATGATTTGTGCATGAACTAACATTAACAAGTTACATATATCTCACAAAATGTTATGCTACACTTGAGGCACTTGTGATGTAATCATCATTCATCACTGCTCCATACGGAGTCTTGGGTCACCTTTGCTGTCGGGTTTCCGCACGACTAGCCAGAAACAATCACCAGCGTCTGCTGTAGTAGTTTACGAATATACTATTTTCGTATGTTGAGGTTGTCAGCCTCATATATATATATATAACCACTTAACAGAAAACAAGCTAATTCACATTTGTAAATGAAATGTTAACAACGTACGCCACATTTTTGGGTTATACACAATCTCCTCGCACATGTTTCGGATGGAAACGAGCAATTTCGGTGCATATGCTATCGAATCAATTGGTCTGGGAAGGTATAGTAATTCCTTCTTATGATGAGTGTTCTGTGATACACTTGGCCTGGGAAACTAGTAATTCCTCTTCTACGGGTGTTCTGCGATACACTTGATCTTGGAAACTGTAATAATTCCTCTTTGAAGGGTGATCCAATTCCTTTAGGCGTCCAGACTCTGTATTTAAAGTCCTGGTCCCATGCGTTTTTCAGTCTCTTTATGTATAAAGGCGGGCTTACTTTTAAGGTTTTACGTTTCCCAAATACTTCAATCTGTCACTTATAAGTATGGAATTCTAGGTCCGATCCCTCTCTTTCTGGCTTTTTAGGAGTTGATCGTTTGAAGTTGCGAAGCTGGCTGTTCTGTGTCTCTGATTTCGCTAGATTTTATTTTCAGTTCATGTCACATATTGTACTTCCAGGCAAACTTGCCAATGAGATTCATTGTATATTCCGGCTCTCACTTCAATCCAATCGTAGCTCTTTTCGCTTTACGTGGGGTGGGGTAATTAATTCATAATATCCCCCGCGAGTTTAAAATATTAAATTTAATAAACCCACGCGTGACCTCTTTATAATAAGACGTAATATTTCCGGTGACATCTTGTGCACTCTCACAAACAAATGTGTGAACATGTTTGCCTGGCGTAATGTCTTCAGCCAAGATGTCTACCCAGACAGATTATCTTTAATAATCACTAGGGATGGTCCCGCAAAGGCGATAAAAGCATCTACCACCTTTGTAATTTGCCAGACAAACAGACACGGTCGTCGGCAACCCCAGACAAACAATCTAGTTCTTTTAACGATCGGGCGATTTACCGTCTTGTGTAAACACCGTCATCAGCTTTTCACCTTGGGTCAAATGTTGGACCGACGCGTTTCAAAGGGTGGTCAGACGGAGAGAGTAGATAAGCGTGTGCCCGGTTTAATTACATGGTATCGTTACGATAATACCCCAGTTCACCTGGCGGAACGTAAATAAGTCTAATGAGTGGTAAAGCAAAAATGTAAGAGATAGTCCCATAGCAGATACTTTCGTAGGGGAGTGGAGTGTCAGAGACTTCCCCTAGATTCAGCATAGAGGAAAATATTGAATGGAAGGGCAAAATATTACTAAATAATAAACGATCAGAGAGAAAAATGAAGAAGAAGAAATGATACTGCCGGAGGGCTGAAAGTGTGAGAGATCACACAAAAGAGCATGTTCAGATGTTCTGTGACAGTGTCTATGCCACGTCCTCGGTATTTCGTGGAAAGACAAAGTGATGAATGTCGAGGTGTTGTCACGTGCTGGCCTTCAAAGCATATATACACTGCTTAGACACCGCCGACTATGCTGGCTTGGCCATGTCTGCCGCATGGAAGATAGTCGCATCTCGAAAGATATCTTTTACGGACAACTGGCAGATAGGAAAAGAACATTTGGGCGACCGCAGCTGAGATTCAAAGAGGTGTGCAAGAGAGACATGAGAGCACTGGGCATAAATCCAGAAACCTGGGAGGATGAAGCTGCCGAGCGCACCACGGGGTGCCACCTCAAAGTGGGAGAAAAAATGCTCTCACTGCAAGCAGAAGAGAGGAGAAAACGTCGAAAATAAAACCAGGAAATTAAGCAGCCGAGGGCTGTCAATTGGGGCGTATTCCTATAATCAGTTATGACTGAAAGGGCTATTATTATTATTACTCTTGCAAATACTATTCTTCATTGTTTATACGTATAAACTATCAGTTCTCTACTGCTTGCGGAAATGCATTTCACCACGTAGTAAATTTCTACAATGGGGTCAGTCCTCCCAAAAAGGGTATCGAATGAAAAAGAAACAAGCAAATAAACTAACGAACAAATAAATAAGCAAGTACTTCGTGTTCTTAAGGCTTAACGTATCTCATTATATACAGCCATTAGGGTACGACATGAGACAGTTTTAAAAAACAAGTAGTCGCGAAAATTGGATGAACAATTAGTAGACAAGGAAGAAAATCTTTGGAGGTTACAGAGATGTGGCTTCACAGAAGAATTTTAACAATATAAAGGACAGCTAAATGGAGTAATGAGGTTGTACTGAAAGAAGTTAGAACGCAAAAGTTACTCACTTAAGAATGAAAGTTTATTTTCTTCGCATATGTTATGAGAAGATACTTACTTAGTCGTTCCTAGTCTACCGTGAGGTGTAGAGGTTTGGAAGAAAGAGCACCAAACTATCATATCGGCTGTTTTCCTCCTGGCCTGGTTCCATTCTAGTCCTCGGTCCTTCAAAGACTGTCTAATGTTGTCATCCCAGCGGCCTCTTGGTCGTACTGGAGGTCTGGGTCCCTGGCTCTTAGTTTCCCTTGTTTGACGTGGTAGTCGATCTTCCCCCATTCTGCAGACATGGCCAAACCATCTTAGTTGGGACTGTTCTATGTTATGAGAAGGTAATAGCTGGAATATGTTGTAACTGAAAAGATTGAAGGAACAAGAGAACTCGAACACCATAGTGTTTTTTTCCGTTGATTCTTTTATATCCGGTGAAGTAAGAATATTTGAAAAAAATCTATTTTTTTTTTAAGATACAGCCCTCTGTCTATGCCAGTGCTTCTTAACCAGGGGTGCACGCACTCCCGGGGGTGTGAGACCTACATTCAGGTGGTGCAAGACATGCCAGTTATTATGAAAGGTGAATCATCATTATCATTATATAATACACAGAACTCAAATGTATTTGTATCAAATAGAACATTGACAGTGTAAATTAGATACCCAATCTTGGTCACATTTTGTAAATACCATTTTCGCAAAACATACTTTTTTTCATTTTTGCCATACTTTGTGAGATAGATTATAATGTCGTGTGAAGCTTGTTAACAATTCTGTTGTCAATTTAATCGTCCAATTGGCAGAGTGGTTACGTCGTTTGCCTGTTGCGGCAAGGTTATTGGGTTTCTGGTTCAAAACATGGTTGTGTCAAGCTCCAGTGTACCCAGTTGTAAATAGGTACCAGACTCTATTCTTAAGTTAAGGAGGCAAAGGCACTGATCAAAGAAGTGGTCACACTAACCCATAAAACTGGACCTAGTATTGTGAAGTCTCTAACACTTCACTTCACTTCGTCAGTACCTGCTATGGGACTACCTTTCACTTCTGTGAAAGTAAACGAACAAAATTTAGCAATGATTAAGATGATGCAAAGTGGTGCGAGGCTTCTTTAATAATCTTTAAAAGGGTACGAAGCTGCTTAAGATGATGCAAAGTGGTGCGAGGATTCTCAAGATGCTTTAGAATGGTGCGAAGCTTCTTAAGATGATGCAAAGTGGTGCGAGGTTTCTTAAGATGCTTTAGAATGGTGCGAAGCTTCTTAAGATGATGCAAAGTGGTGTGAGGTTTCTTAAGATGCTTTAGAATGGTGCGAAGCTTCTTAAGATGATGCAAAGTGGTGCGAGGTTTCTTAAGATGCTTTAGAATGGTGCGAAGCTTTTTAAGATGATGCAAAGTGGTGCGAGGTTTCTTAAGATGCTTTAGAATGGTGCGAAGCTTCTTAAGATGATGCAAAGTGGTGCGAGGTTTCTTAAGATGCTTTAGAATGGTGCGAAGCTTCTTAAGATGATGCAAAGTGGTGCGAGGTTTCTTAAGATGCTTTAGAATGGTGCGAAGCTTTTTAAGATGATGCAAAGTGGTGCGAGGCTTCTTAAGATGCTTTAGAATGGTGCGAAGTTTCTTAAGATGATGCAAAGTGGTGCGAGGTTTCTTAAGACGCTGTATAGGGATGCGGAACCTCTAAAAGTTTAAGAAACGCTGTACTGCTTATGGGTGTTTAAGATAACTTTTACCCAAATCGCATTGCAATCAGGGCCGGATTAAGCTAGTGCGGGGCCTGTAGCATATGTTAAGAAAGGGGCCCTATATTTAAAAAAAAAACAATAAAACAACACAAACATATTTGAACACATACATTTTTAATTTGCATAGTAATTATCATTATCAATTAATTCGTGCTTGTAATCCTATAAACTTGCCACTCATGTTGCTGGCGTTGTCATAACTTTGACCACGGCAGTCTTTAATATCAATGTCATTTGCCTTTAAAAAATTAAGTAGACTTTTAGTAAGCTGTTCAGCACTATGACCTTCCATATCCAAAAATATCACAAATCTTTCAACTGGTCCGGATGGCAAAACATAGCGCAGAGTCAAAGTCAGCTGGTCCATATTAGATATATCTGGAGTAGAATCCAATGAAACGGAATAATACTTGTATTTCTTCACTTCACAGAGAATATGATCCAGTATGCTGGATCCAATCAGATTGATGAATTCCTCACACGTTGTTTTAGATAGATATGATGTATGTCCAAATCCTTTGTTTGCATGAGTACTTATATGCTCTGCCAGAAAAGTGTCAAACTTGGCAGGTAATTCTAACAACCCTAAGTAATTCCCGTTATAAGGGTACCCAACAATTTCATCACTGCCACGAAATGAAAGGCCTCGTTCTGCTAAAAACTTCACAACTTCAATTATTCGCTCTAGAAGTTTGTGCCAATACTTTTCTTGAATGTCCATTTGTTTCACAAGATGGGAATCGACACGTTCACCTTTGTTTTTACGCATCAACAGTGAAATTAAAGCTTGTCTATGTGAGGAGCTTTCTTCATGTCGACGCAATAGATTGCTTGCATTTTTCCAGTCATTAAAACCCTTCCACAGTAAACTTTGATGAACATTCTGAACTACTAAGCTTGCATGGGAAACAGAATAGGCGCCCTTTACTTTCTGAATAGCATAACCATTTTCTTGCATGCTGCTTGTTTGTAAGTTTATGAATATGTGTAAAATAAGACTTCTGACAGTATCGAGTTTTCTTTTCAGTGTCATACAATCGCACGGATGAAGAGAAGGCACTATCAACATGTTGACATTTTTCACTTCCCTTGGATATGCAATATTCACGCTCACAGTCATCTATATTGTTCGGCCAGTCACCAATAGCATTAGAGTACTTCTTCGTTTCACTTATTCTTTCACATTCAGACTCAGTGTATACTGGGTTTTGCTGTATGCTTTCTGCTGCACAGCCTGCACTAGTACTAGTTGTTCCTGTACTTCCAGCTTCAGCGGTTAGAGTACCACCACCATGAACATCAAAATATTATGTCAGCTTACGTGTTTTTGATATCACAAGTTGATCTCTTCTTTCTTTTTCTTCCTTCGCTTTACGTTTTTCACTTCCAGAAGCATAATTACGTCCAATATCTCTGTGTCTACTGCTCATTTTTTGAGTTTTTTAACCTTACAAATCAAGAAATTGTAATCAAGATCGAAAGAGAGTGCGAGCACGCCGTATACCTCAATTAAAACAGGAAGTTTCCGTTTCCTAAATTCTAGTTTTTATTGTTAATGCAAATTCATTTCACAAAGAACGAAACAAAATTAGAGGGGCAGTCGCCTAGAGCCAAAAAAGTGGCTTCCGTCCAAACGTGACCAAATTTTCAACGCGACTTAAATGGCTTCCGTCCGCAAACAGTTAACATTAAAATAATGAAGTCACACTAAGTCACCCTCTTATGCTCTTTCTCTCACAATTTCGTGACACCAAATGAAAAGGCGCTAAAGATGGCATAAATCACAAGATCATTGGTTTAACGCTCGTATTTTTTTTTTCTTCTCTCTAACCAGCGGCACTCGAGCTTTCCAGCTCTTTTGACCCAATGACATGTCATTGCGAGGCTGGTGATGGAGGGGGGGGGGGTGTCAGTGGACTTTCCTTCCAACCCGGTCAGGAGCTTCGCTCCTTCCCATCAACGCTCGTATTAGAAGATGACCAAAAAATCATGTATACCCTTCAAAAGAAGTTAAGGACCAGTAGGTGAAAATGACCCAAAAATAATAAAAATTATAAAAGTTATATTTCATAAGCAATTAATCTGACATTGATTTTTCTCGAACGACAAACATTCAACACTTGCTGCATGGGCCACCAGCATACCGTGTGCTAGTGTTCAGCTCAGCAAGCACGCTGAAAAAATGCTGCTGAGACGCCAAAATGTGGGTGTTTTTTAATGATGTCTGAGCATGAAAAAAATACCTGCTATTCAAAAAATGCGTGATGCATGTGGGAGACTATAGTGTTGGTCTTGAGCTGTACTCACAAAAGTGTCTTTATAAGCAACACAATTGCTGCATAACCATTGCACAATAATATGCCTCAACGACGAAAGCTGAGTGTTGTGGATAAAGGAAGAGCCATTGCGTGGTTGCAGGAAGGTCTTACTGTCCAAAATGTCGCTCAGAGGCTTGCAGTATCTCATTCAGTTATTGTCAGACTGCAGCAGCGCTTTGCCCAGACTGGAATCGTTGAGGAACGGCAACGCAAAGGTCGTCCTATAGTCACTACACCTCGAGAAGATCGCTTAATTCAGAGGCAAGCACTGCAACGGAGAACTGCAAGTGCAAATGTTATCAGACAGTTCCTCAGAGATGCTACCAACACTGTAGTCAGTGATCAGACTATTCCAACCTTCGTGCTTGTCGTCCAGTCATTCGACCACACTTGACTGCTGCCCATAGAGCAGCTCGTTTAGCATGGTGTATGCAGCACGTGCAGTGCCGACGTGCACAGTGGGCTAACGTTATGTTCACGGATGAGTCCCGATTTGTCTTGGAGCCTACAGATGGACGAATCAGAGTATGGAGGCGTCGTGGTGAACGTTTTAGTGATGCTGCAGTCATCGAACGTAACCGATATGGTGCTGGATCAGTGATGATGTGGGGAAGCATTGGTTTACTCCACAGAACCTCCCTCTATCATGTGATTGGGAATCTGAATAGTGACCGCTACCGTGACGAGATTCTACAGCCTCTTGCCATCCCAGCCCTGCAAGTTATTGGGCACAGTGCAGTCCTTCAAGATGATAATGCAAGACCACACCGTTCTCGTGCAATAAATGCTTTCCTGCAAGAAGCGGGTGTCAATAGAATGGATTGGCCTGCAAACAGTCCTGATTTGAATCCCATAGAACATCCTTGGGACGAGCTTGGGCGACGAATTCAGCAACATCAGCCATCTCCTGCAACTCTGCATGAACTGCTTCTGGTACTTCAGCATCAGTGGCAGGCAGTGCTCCAATGCTTCATTCGCAATCTCATCATTTCCATGCGATATCGGTGCCTTGAAAGTATCGCCAATAATGGAGGACACACACGCTACTGACAATGTTAACCTTTGGTGTTATTCTCATTAATTTTGAAAATGAGGGTTGTATTGATTGCTGTGCTGTCATTGTACACACGTTAATGCAACCGTCATGAAAATAGTGTTGATTGCCACTGATAAGCTTGTCATGTTATATTTTGAAGTGCTGTGTTTTTTTTTTTTCATTTTCATTTCACTTTGCACCCTTAATAAAAATGGTCCTTAACTTCTTTTGAAGGGTATACATATTTATTGGCGCGGGGCCCCTAAAAGCGCGGGGCCCGTAGCATATGCTACTTGTGCTACTACGTTAATCCGGCTCTGACGCAATGCAGGTAAATTCCGTATTTTCCTGAATAGGTAGTGCAATTGTTTCTTCCCTTAAATACATACGCACATTTCATACTAAGACAGTCAGCATTGCTAACTTACAACCCTCGGATTTCCTTCTTTGTGTATGTGTATGTTCACACATTTACTACTTAAATCAAGGGTGGGCAAGTCGTCAAGCTCAATACACCGTGTTAAGCTGGGAGATTTTAGGTGGACCGCCTGATATGTAAAGTTTCTAATTTTGTTTAAAAACAATTCTTGAATAAATACTTTTTTAAAGGTACAGTATTTTTCATATCAAAATTTTTAGACTGCAGTGAGGCAGTGCAAATCATCATCATATTAAGTCTGTGTTACATCTTTTGTAACATTAATGTTTTATATTATTTGTTTGATTAAATTTACTCTTATTAATGTCATGGAGCAGTCTATCATTTCTCTTCCTAAATCTTCCACATTCCTTTACTCAGTCCATCCTGTCACTGTTTTCTAGTCTTCCCTATGACCCCCTTCTTTTTTTTTCCTACGAGAACGCGAGATCAGGTGAAGTTCTTGTATTAAATTTCGTTAACAGGCCATTTAGATTCCGCAGGTAGGGTTTTGCGAAGACGCGATGGTAATGGTGGGTTTTTCTGGGTGACATCAATTAACCCGTGACCCATAGACGACCACCTATTTCCGGTCTTAAACTGTATTTATCAGAGGAAAATGTATGTTATGCTATTGGATTTAGTTCTTCCATATCCATTATGTACCTGTATAACATATTATTAATTTTCTTATATGATTTGCTTATAGTATTTTATTACTGTGCATTATTGCTTGCCTTATTAGAACACAACTCTGTTATGAGTATACATTATGAAAGCTGTTGTTCCTTGCTGAAAAATAATTAAGAATTAATTATTAACTAAAGATACACCAGACTACAAGACAGACTGTTGATTGTGGAAAATAGTAAGACATATTAAGTGTAGAGGAGAGACACTTGACTTGGAAGGATGAGGACAGAGCCTGTTAGACAATGGTCACTGAGATATATTTTACATACAGTGTACTGGACAGTCAAAGTCTTCAGTGGTAAGTGTGCCTATGCTCTGAGACCAAAAGTCTTCGGGGAGGAACTTAATACATGTAAAATCTCTTTAGACAAGAGATTAATGGTCCCCTTACTTTGTTCTCCAGTGCAGAGTGTCAGTAACATAGGACCTGGCTTCGACCTCCCTCAATTTTGCTGAGCCCAAAAATCAAGAAGGGACAGGGACTGAATCTTCACCCCTGAGTGTGAACCAGACATCCTTAAAGACACTAGTGCCACACAGGGCAGTCAGTCACCACCACGTGCTCTCATCAAGAAGTCACAGCAGAGTGTCCTCTCAGCCTACATCCTACAAGAACACTACGATAAGTATAATAAAGCGAAGGAAGACCACATACACCCATAGCCATCAAACGCTCAGACTTAGTCAGGGAAGAAAATAAGGCACCCCACTGGGACCTAGATTCCTGTTTATTTTTCAGATTTAAACGTCCATATTTTTTTTTTCATCAGATGTAAAATAACCCTTTGTAAATGTGATTCCCTTAATAAATAGCATATTGTTTATTTACTTACTACACGACCGAGTCAATTTGATAAAATATCATAAGCCTGTCCAGGGCTCTCTTTTTGTGATTACTTCCCTTTCTTGTTTACTGTCCTTTTTTTACTGTCGAATTGTCAACATCGTGTGGTGTATGTTAGTTGTGGAACAAAGTCACGTGGGAGAACAACTTGTCTGATATTCTTAATGGTATTTAATATACCCTTGATTCCAGACAGTTAACCTCTTGGTTTCATAACAAATAACATCACTATTACAGTATTGCAAGAAAATCAATCTATATTCTTAGTGTTATAGTGAGCAGTTGACCTGTGTCGACCTTGCTCTCTCCCTACGCGTGACAAGTGAGATGCTCGCCTCGAGATTTAAGTATCTTAGCGCACAATAGCTCTCGCTGGTGATACGAAAAGCAAAGAGCTGAGGCACAAACCATTGCCTTTGCTCAAAATTATTGCTTTTCTTCATCTTCTAGAGTGAGAATCTTTTTCTATCCCCTAGACTTATCGTTGTAGCATCTGGACAGGATATTAAGAATTATTTGAAGCTAGTAGTGTGGTGGTTTTCCTTTGTCAAATAACTTTCTAAGAAGTTAATTTTAGTTAAGGAGTGAGTGAGTGTATGGAGTCAATGTGCTATTAGTCATATTCTATTCGCTGGACAAGCAGTATTGCTTTGGTAAAAATTGTTCTTGTATATTGGGAGATAATTTAACCACAAGATTTATTCAGCACCAAGAATAGCTGAATTAGCCAAAGTAAGATCTAGTTTAATGGAATTCGCTAAGGACATGGAGATGGTAGGTAATGAGTTAACGAGTTTCATTAGTGCCGAAATCGACAAACATCTTGACAGAGAAGAGAGATTAGAAAAGGAGCGAGCAGTGAGAGAAGCACAGGACAGGAGAGAAATTCGACAAGCAGAGGGGAGAGAAAAAGAAAGGCAGCATGAAACTAGATTAAAGGAATTAGACGTAGAAGCTAGAAGAGTTGAAGTAGAGGCTAGTCCCAGTACATTAGAATCTTCTGGTGCCTCTCCTTCAGCAGATAGTAACACAATTACCAGTCATGCTACAGGAACAAATGCTATGTCATTTCCTGTAGAAATTTTCTCCAACAGCGCCGAGAAAATCGACACGTACCTTGATAGATTCGAACGATTTGCCTCGTCGTATGGTCTGGACAAAGATAAATGGGCGCTCAAACTCTCACAAGGATTGCGTGGAACAGCATATGAGGTGTACATGAAGTTGCCAATTACTGAGCAAAATAAATATGATACTCTAAAGAAGGCCCTTTTACAAAGATTTGAACTTAATTCAGAAGCTTACAGGAAGCAGTATCGTCGGGCCAGAAGAGACATAGGGGAAACATTTGAGCACAGTTTGCATCTCGCCTCGAATCCTATCTGCAAAAATGGCGCACGTTAGGAAACATTCCTGAGTCTCTGGAAGGGATTCAGGAAATGATTATTATGGAACAACTCAAGGACACAATGACACCAGATAGTGAAAGGATTTTCCTAGCAGAGCAATGGGGCCGAAAAAACCTTGAGTACGTTACTCACTCTGGCTGAAAGGTTTCAGGGAGCTTTGGCAGAAGCTCAGTCTACAAGACGGAAATATACTGATAATGCCTGCAAAAGCATCTACACACCCCTGTTCCGACAATCACCCTAAATCTAGTGGATTTCCCATAAAGCACAGAACACATCACAAACTTATAATAGGATAAAACAGGAGAGGACCTCTACTAAAGAGGAGACGGGGAGGAAGTGGTGTAAGGTGTGTAAGACAAACACACACCACACTCAAGAATGTAAAATTAAACCCGCTCCTCAACATGCTGCATTCATACAGACAAAATCGCCAAAGAAGAAATCAATGAGGCAACCGAATAGCCCCAATCGACCGTCCGTTACCAACACACTGAAGGTAAATGGACACCACGTGTCATGCCTCTATGACACGGGACTGGAATTTGATGCAGTTGTCGCCTCATCACTGGTAGACCCTGGCCAGGTAACACCAGACACTGTTGAACTTCGTGGAGCCACAAAAGGTGACAAGACAATGACTCTGCAAATAGCAAATATCCAGGTGGAATCCCGCTTTGTGTCAGGACAGATCAGAGCAGCAGTCATGGATGACCCAATCTATGACCTGATCTTGGGTTGTAGATACGTATTCCTAGGTGAACCAAAAGAACCTCTTGTTATTGCGCTGGCAAGTGACAACCAGAAGTAAAGCTGCGAGTGAACAGGAGCCAGCACCTGTGCAGAATCCCCTCCCTCAGGAGTTAAAGAATGCTCAAACACAGGATACAACTCTGGCCTCCTGCTTCAAGAAACTGCCATTTGCCAATACTCCCCTGCAGAAAGGAAACTTTTATATGAAATTGGGATTAATAATATATCGTAGTAGAGCAGGAAACATAGGACTAGAACATGGGCAACTAGTCGTTCCATCTACGTGCAGGAACTAAATCTTGGAGATGGGTGATGCACTTCCATTCTGTAGTCACATGGGTCAAAGTGGCACCATGCAACGAATATCAGCCCATTACTATTGGCCGGGGATGAATGCAGATATCCATCCGATTTGTTTAAGTCCTGTGCCCAGTGTCAAAGAGTGGCACCTAAACATTGGACATCCCCAGCGACGTTAGGAGAGATGCCAATAATAGGAACTCCCTTCGAGAGAGTAGCTGTGGATATCATAGGACCTCTTCTGAGAACTAAAAGGAGGAAACCGCTGCATCTTAACACTAGTCGACACATGTACAATGTGGGGTGAAGCCATTGCACTACCCTCATCAGACTCAGTGCATGTAGCAGAAGCATTAGTGAGTATATTCACCAGGCTAGGTTTTCCTCGACAAATACTTACGGATAATGGGTCACAGTTCAAGTAAAGTTAGCGGGGAAGAGGTTTTCCGAGTATTTCGTACACAGCATATTCACACCTCGCCCTATCATCCTCAGTCCAATGGACAAGTTTGAGAGGTTCAATGGAACTCTCATCACTATGTTGCGCAAATTGGCTCAGGAAAAACCAGAAACCTGGGATTTTTTTTCTGCCTGCAGCACTATTTGCCTACCGAGAAGTGCCACACTTCTTCGACAGGTCTCTCTCCCCCGCCACCTTATTGTTCGGGCGTCCAATCAAAGGACCGCTTGAAGCTCTTCTTCGGCTATGACAGATGAAAGTGCAGACGACAGTATTGTTACGGCGTCAAAATATGTCCAGGAACTCAAGGAACGCTTAAAAGGTTGGTTGGGAGATGGCATCAACAAACTTGCGACGAGCGCGTAGTAAGGTATGCCAAACATTACAACAAATCAGCCAAGGACAGGGAATTGCATATTTGGGAGAAAGTACTTTTGTTGTTGGCCCAGTGGCAACAATAAACTTCAAATCGGTTGGCAGGGACCATTTGAAGTGGTACAGAAGATTTCTCGTACTAATTATAAAATCTCCAAGAAGGGGAAACATAAGATTTATCATGTAAATCTTCTTAAAAAGTACGTTGAACGCCCAAACGCCGAACCAGCTCATCTTATGACCCTGGCGATTGCCACAGAAGTGTATAATGAAGACAAAATATATGTTTAGAAGTCGCTTCGTCCACAATAATCGCACATGGATGTGCAAATAAGCTCAACTTTAGGGAGTGCAGAAGGTGAACAAGTCAAACAACTTTTAGAAGAACACTCAGAAGTGCTCACAGATAGGCCGGGTCTGACAAATCTCGTCGAGTTTGAGATGAAAGTGACAGATCCAACTCCTGTCAGGGTGAAAACATACCCAATACCGTATGCAAAAGCAAGTGCATTGCAAGAGGAAATTGAGCAATTACTAAACGCCAATATAATATCCAAATCTGAATCACCCTATAGTGCGAGTGTTGTGCTCCTCCAAAAACCTAGTGGAGAAGCTCGTCTCTGCATCGACTATAGACGACTTAATGCTGTGACAGAGTTCCAACCAGAACCCTTACCTGACCCCAATGGACTCTTCACCAAATTAAGTAAGGCCAAATTCTTCACAAAAATTGACCTGAGCAAGGGTTATTATCAAATCCCGGTCAAGAAAGAAATTAGGCCGTTGCTTGCTTTCAGTACGTCTGAAGGACATTATCAGTTTAATGTTCTGCCATTTGGGTTGAGCAACGCTCCGGGTATCTTCACCAGAATGATGAGGAAATTACTCACCCCATTGCAAAATAATGCCATCCACAACTTTATGGATGACATATTAATATCAACGAGCACATTTGAGGAACATTTGGAAGCCCTCGCCCAGCTGCTCCAGCGACTGAAAGAGACGGGACTTACGGCGCGACGCAGTAAATGTTTAATTGGTTTCAAGGAGTTAGAATTTCTGGGACACACGATCACTCATGGCTGTATGTGGCCTGTGGATAAAAACGTTGAGAAAATAAACAAGCACCGCGTCCTATTACCAAGAAAGACACCCGTTCATTTCTGTCCCTTTGTGCATATTACCAGCGCTTTATTCAGGGTTTTAACACACTGACCGCCCCGCTGACGGATCTGACCAGAAAAGGCCAGCCAGAGAAAGTAGTTTGGACTCCGGATTGTGAAGAAGTGTATGCTACACTTAAACATAAGCTGACATCACGACCTATACTGAGACTACCGGACCTAGCAAAGCCGTTTGTGCTGCGCGTAGACGCATGTAACATTGGAATTGGGTCTTCACTGATGCAGACAGATGATAACAATCCTGACTTGTTGTTTCCTGTAGCCTATGCCAGTCGTAGGTTAAACTCAGCAGAGAGGAATTATTCAACAATTGAAAAGGAGTGTCTTGCCTTGGTATGGGCGGTACAAAAACATCAGCCATATCTCTATGGAGTAAAATTTACAGTACAAAGTGACCATGCCCCACTTATGTTTCTAGCGGCGTCAAAGAAACTTAATGCACGACTCATGCGTTGGGCTTTACTACTTCAGCCCTATTCCTTCAAGGTGGAATACATCCCAGGGAAGATCAACGTGGGAGCAGACTTTCTGAGCAGGCATACGCTGGCAGAATTAGACACAATCGAAGAAACACCATCGGATTCAGCATCGCTGTCCGAGAGGATCGTAAAAGTAAATGAAGAGAGTAAAGTTTAGACGTGACGTTAGAATCATACGTGATAGAATGCACAGAGAAAGTTAGACTCGCGTTGTTAGTCTGACCACTAACTTAAATGGGGGGGCTATCTGTCATGGAGCAGTCTATCATTTCTCTTCCTAAATCTTCCACATTCCTTTACTCAGTCCATCCTGTCACTGTTTTCTAGTCTTCCCTATGACCCCCTTCTTTTTTTTCCTACGAGAACGCGAGATCAGGTGAAGTTCTTGTATTAAATTTCGTTAACAGGCCATTTAGATTCCGCAGGTAGGGTTTTGCGAAGACGCGATGGTAATGGTGGGTTTTTCTGGGTGACATCAATTAACCCGTGACCCATAGACGACCACCTATTTCCGGTCTTAAACTGTATTTATCAGAGGAAAATGTAACTTTGCTTTACTCTCTTGATGAACACCGTGAAAGCAGCCTAAACTAAATTTTAAGTACATAAGACTTTTAAAGAATATACACAGATTGTACACAACTGTGTGTAAAGTCAATAACGTGCTTATGAATATATTCAAACATTCAAGTTCTGATTGTGTGAACCTGAAGTGATTTTGTGTGGTGAGTTATCTCCCAAAATTATTTGTTTAATTATTGCTTAATGATACAAGTGTAATTTGCAGAAGAAGTATGTGGTTGACTATGATAAGAAACATATGTTATGCTATTGGATTTAGTTCTTCCATATCCATTATGTACCTGTATAACATATTATTAATTTTCTTATATGATTTGCTTATAGTATTTTATTACTGTGCATTATTGCTTGCCTTATTAGAACACAACTCTGTTATGAGTATACATTATGAAAGCTGTTGTTCCTTGCTGAAAAATAATTAAGAATTAATTATTAACTAAAGATACACCAGACTACAAGACAGACTGTTGATTGTGGAAAATAGTAAGACATATTAAGTGTAGAGGAGAGACACTTGACTTGGAAGGATGAGGACAGAGCCTGTTAGACAATGGTCACTGAGATATATTTTACATACAGTGTACTGGACAGTCAAAGTCTTCAGTGGTAAGTGTGCCTATGCTCTGAGACCAAAAGTCTTCGGGGAGGAACTTAATACATGTAAAATCTCTTTAGACAAGAGATTAATGGTCCCCTTACTTTGTTCTCCAGTGCAGAGTGTCAGTAACATAGGACCTGGCTTCGACCTCCCTCAATTTTGCTGAGCCCAAAAATCAAGAAGGGACAGGGACTGAATCTTCACCCCTGAGTGTGAACCAGACATCCTTAAAGACACTAGTGCCACACAGGGCAGTCAGTCACCACCACGTGCTCTCATCAAGAAGTCACAGCAGAGTGTCCTCTCAGCCTACATCCTACAAGAACACTACGATAAGTATAATAAAGCGAAGGAAGACCACATACACCCATAGCCATCAAACGCTCAGACTTAGTCAGGGAAGAAAATAAGGCACCCCACTGGGACCTAGATTCCTGTTTATTTTTCAGATTTAAACGTCCATATTTTTTTTTTCATCAGATGTAAAATAACCCTTTGTAAATGTGATTCCCTTAATAAATAGCATATTGTTTATTTACTTACTACACGTCTGAGTCAATTTGATAAAATATCATAAGCCTGTCCAGGGCTCTCTTTTTGTGATTACTTCCCTTTCTTGTTTACTGTCCTTTTTTTACTGTCGAATTGTCAACATCGTGTGGTGTATGTTAGTTGTGGAACAAAAGTCACGTGGGAGAACAACTTGTCTGATATTCTTATATGGTATTTAATTACCCTTGATTCCAGACAGTTAACCTCTTGGTTTCATAACAAATAACATCATTATTACAGTATTGCAAGAAAATCAATCTATATTCTTAGTGTTATAGTGAGCAGTTGACCTGTGTCGACCTTGCTCTCTCCCTACGCGTGACAATTAATAATTTTTCCCTG
The DNA here is from genome assembly GCA_024509875.1 of Oreohelix idahoensis. Taxonomy (NCBI): domain Eukaryota; kingdom Metazoa; phylum Mollusca; class Gastropoda; order Stylommatophora; family Oreohelicidae; genus Oreohelix; species Oreohelix idahoensis. The sequence goes on from JAMPIV010006252.1 coordinate 64,797, forward strand.
GCATATGCAACTATTTTGTTCTGTCTTCAAATAATAAACATTTTTCTTTGCCTTAAACGCTTTCTTCATTTCACATGCATGTGGAGTTATTATATTATTTACATTTGAAAAACTGTAAAATTAGCTTAATGACAAATTATATTTGGTAGACCGTAGCCTCATTGGAAAAAAGTGTCTGTAGGTCTAGCCACGCTAACGTGTGTCCAGGCCTGATTTAAATCATCAAATGGTATTTGTCAAGATATGATTTTGAGAATGTGCTTTGATTGTATGCCCCAGAGGAGCGAAGTTTATTGGGGGCGTTGCTGTGGCACATGCCAATGCAATGTGTGAATCCTTCGTAAGCTGTATTTTGATCGTTATGTCGTGTGACTAAAGCAGAAATCGTTGTTGGCTACATTAAACCTGGTTAGTGAAAGGTTAAGTGGTTAGGAAGTTTGTGAAAGGTTAACTGGTTAGGAAGTTTGTGAAAGGGGAATTGACTGAAGTTCTGGAAGGGTACGGACGCGCCCATGGGTTGGTCTTGTGTGGAAGAGCCTGTTGAAAGCAATTATCTATTGTGTGTTTTTGTTGATGCAAGGATCCAGGTTGTTTCTGATCCAGGATGTTGTCGCGGTGCCAGAAGTGACGTTAGTATCATCTGAGTACTGTTAGGTAGTCGAATTTGATTGATTGATAGTTTCTTGTGCCTTTTGATTACCTCTTACTTTACGACACATAGTACGATACATTATAGCATGTCTAGATTGGCGTCGTTTTTTAGTTTACTTATGTATATGTACATTGTGAAAATTTTCCTCTGGACAACGTTACAACTATTGTTGTTAGGTTAGGGTTAACAGCCAGGATGTCGCTGTTGCCAAAGACAAAGGGGTGCGTGTCCTCCCTCGGCCGGATTTGGCTGGGATGCACCTTTTGTCTCTTAACACTATTCTTTATTCTTCAGTCCTTTAGCGTTCTATTAGACGCAGTATTACGTCTTTTATCTTGTGAGATATATCGCTCAGACTTGGCACTAGGACCGAAATGGAGTTAATAGAGCTGGTCGCGTGCCCTGTCACTATTTAGTTTAGCAGCGAAGCAACGGCGCCGTTCTAACAGTTCCTGTCTGCAATCCCCAGGGTGCTGTATTACTGCTCAGTTGCCTAGTGTTCTTTCTTTCTTCCGAGTGCCTAGCATGAACATATTTTTAAACTAAATCTAACAAGAAACTAGGCAGCATTTGTTAATTTTTATGTACTCTCAAATCGTGAATCCACGTTTTATCAGTTTTGTTCTTCTGTATATTTGTTGCACTGATATTCTCATGTGACAACAAACTTGTTTTCAATTTTTAACCTATACATCTCAAGTGCACATCACAATTTACCAGGACTTGGCATTTTAAAACAGTACTGGCCTATCAAAAACAAGGACGTATGGAAACCCATCATTATAACCAGTTCAGATTTCGTCCCCTGTGAAGCCTGGTTTACCAGACTTGCAAAAATCGCGTACCTATAATGATAGTTTAGCCTGACCGGCGCACCGCTCTCAGGCGAAGATAAGTTGGTGGTAGTTTTAATAATGCTGTTTTGTCTCCACTAGCGCATATATAATATTGAGAATAATAAAAACGACTATGAGAAAAGTTTTTATGTTATTTTTTAAGTTTCTATTTTTGCTGTCTTTTTTTCTTTTTAAAAATTATGTTTTCAATTTGATCGTCCAATTGGCAGAGTGGTTACGGCGTTTGCCTGTTGCAGCAAGGTTATTGGGTTTCTGGTTCGAAACCTGGTTGTGTCAAGCTCCGGTGTAGGCTACCCAGTTGTAAATAGGTACCAGACTCTTTTCTTGAGTTCAGGAGGCAAAGGCACTGATCAAATGAAGTGGTCACATTAACCCATAAAACTGGACCTAGTATTGTGAAGTCTCAAACACTTCACTTCACTTCGGCAGTACCAGCTATGAGACTACCTTACACTTCTGTGAAAGTAAAAGAACAAAATTTTGCAATGATTTTAAATCAGTTTTACAATAAAGTTTTTAACTTTAAGTTACCAGTTTTGCAACAAAGTTTTTTAACTTTAAATTACCAGTTTTACAACAACGTTTCTTTATCTTTAAGTTACAAGTTTTACAGCAAAGTATTTAGCTTTAAGTTACCAGTTTTACAGCAAAGCTTTTTAACTTTAATTTAACCCCCAAAAATGAAGAATTTCATTGAAAATATCAAATTTTAGATACATATTGCACTGGAAAGTACATTCATTTGCCCACATTTCTGTATGTTTATTTTCACTAAAACCTTTGTGGATGATTTTATATAAATTTTTAAAGTATGTCAGGTAAGTGTATTTTTACCTAATTATATATGTAAAATATACAAATTGGTATATTTGTGATGCTATATTGCTTCTAATGCATGGATTTTAATTTTCGGTACCGTATTCATTTCCCTGAAGCAAACAGAATTCAAGTTTTTCAAACATAGTTTCATGTGTAAAAATAATTTTGAATGGCTAATTTTTATTAACCATGGGGTCCTTTGATGGGTCATCGAAATAATAACGTGGCTGGAGGTATTCCAGTAGAGTGGTAGGTTTCCTCCTTATACGAAAATAAAACTGCAGGTAAGAACGAATCACATGATTCTGGTTTCTCCTGTGCGAGCTTACGTAAAATTGTAAGTAGAGTCTCGTTATATCTTTCCACTTGTCCAATCGATTGTGGATGATAAAATGTGCGGACGAGAATATTTTGAAAAATCCTAAAAACTTCCTCCATCAGTTTCCCTCTGAATTGTGAACCATTGTCAGTTAATATCTGATAAGGGTATCCTAATCTTGTGAATATTGAGAGCAAAGCCTCTCCTACATGTACTGAGTCTGCTGAGGGTAGAGCAATCGCTTCCCCCCACATAGTACATGTCTACCAGAGAAAGGATGTATTTTTTCGGAAACTGACGAAAAGCGCATACAGTCTACTGAAATGAAGAATTTAATGAAAAGTAAGCTGCAAAGTATGACACAGAACATGGAATCAATAAAGGAAAATACCAGAGATGATTCCTACATAGCAGGGGGATACTTAGGTGAGTAAATTTTGTGTAAAAGTGTAATTCCTCCCTTTTTTCTTAATTTTCTCAAAACCTCATTTTTCACACAAATGTGAGCACGTTGCCCATGATTTTTCAAACACTATTAGTGATACAGCAGTAAATTTTGGGCCACATGCTGTACACATAGTGCTCATTAAAATAAACTAAAATAAAGGATATATGTTGACAAACTACAAAACTGTTGAGAAATAGCTAAGATACCCCCCTTAAAAATTTCAACTATTTTTGGATTGGTATGTTAAAATCCAAAAAAACTCAGATATCAAACCAATCAAAATTATTTTAGTGTACAATCATTATCATATATTAACAAATGAAACAGCCAAATTTCATAACTCAAGTTGTACTCACATTTCAGATATCTTGGGCAACAAAATACCCCAAAAAGCTAAAATTTGCCCTTTTTTTCACTGTTTTTCCGCCATAGATTGCAAGTTTTTAGTATATACCTCAATGTTTTGTATTTTTTTCAGTCATTTTGCTAGTATAAATGACAAGATATAGATATTAACTTATAATTCTGTGTTTTTCATTTTGGGGGTTTAACCTCCCCTTAAATTACCAGTTTTACAACAACGTTTTTTAAACTTTAAGTTACATGTTTTACAGCAAAGTTTTTAGCTTTAAGTTACCAGTTTTACAGCAAAGTTTTTAGCTTTAAGTTACCAGTTTTACAGCAAAGTTTTTAGCTTTAAGTTACCAGTTTTACAGCAAAGTTTTTAGCTTTAAGTTACCAGTTTTACAGCAAAGTTTTTAGCTTTAAGTTACCAGTTTTACAGCAAAGTTTTTAGCTTTAAGTTACCAGTTTTACAGCAAAGTTTTTAACTTAAAGTTACCAGTTTTGCAGCAAAGTTTTTAGCTTTAAGTTACCAGTTTTACAGCAAAGTTTTTAACTTAAAGTTACCAGTTTTACAACAGTCTCTTTGCCCTTATACTTCTGTGACCTCTTTACGGCATTGAATGCTGGGATTGTTAACCGAATGCAGACATAACTTTGGAAATATAAATTAAAGCAATTAATTTTTTTGGGATGTTCCGTCATTTTGGCGAGGTGCGCCCCGTTTAACCTAGACACTAGGACTTTCTGTTATATTAGCACACATCTACAAACATAAAATTTATTGTGATTTGGTGAAATGACAAATCAAATGTTTTTTCAGTGTAAACGTTTCTAAAATTACAATTGTTTAAAAAAAAATCGCATTGTACACAACACTATTAAACAGCTCATCACCAGTAAGGCTCTTCCTCCCCACGCATCTCATCTTAGGATTCATGAAAGTTCTTTGGGCAAGCCTGTATTCTACATGCTCCCTAAAATTCATAAGATCGACAACCCTGGCAGACCTATTGTCTCGGCCTGTTCCTGTCCTACTGAACACATTTCTGACTTCCTCGATAGCATTTTCCAGCCTATCGTTGAGAATCTTCCCTCCTTTGTCAAAGACACTAATCATGCTCTTATAACTTTCTCCTCTATCCGACTCTCAGCAGACAGCTCCTACCGTCTTTTGTTGTAGACGTCTGTTCTCTGTATACCTCAATTCCCCACTCGGATGGTCTTCGAGCTCTTCTGTTTTCTCTTGACCAGCGCACTTGTCCTTCTATATCCACTGACACTCTTCTCCGTCTTGCTGAACTGGTCCTTCAACTTAATTCCTTTTAATTCAATGGTCAGTTCTTTTTACCAAATTAGTGGTGTTGCCATGGGAACGAAGATGGGTCCTAGCTATGCCTGCCTGTTCATGGGCACTTGGAGTATCATAAATGGCAACAATACTCCGGTCCTTTCCCCGGGTTTTACCGCAGATATATCGATGGTGGCAAAGGTCTAACAGATATGTCCGAGACTGATTTATCCTGCTTCATCGACTTTGTCAACCACTTCCACCCCACCATCAAGTTCACTTCCCTCATCTCCACAGTATCTGTCAACTTTCTTGACATTACTATTACTATCACTCCCTCCGGCCTTAATACCTCAGTATACTACAAGCCAACAGATGCCCATAGTTACCTTCTGTATACCTCTTCTCATCCTCGGGCTTGTCATGACTCCCTTCCATTTTCTCAACTTCTCTGCCTACGCCGTTTGTGCCCAGACGACGTTGACTTCCACTTCCAAGCCAATGAGATGTTGGATTTCTTCCGTAGCAGACTTTATCCAGAACATGTTCTCACCTCTGCCCTCCAACGTGTGCTCCCCATCTCTCGTCAGGAGGCCCTCAAACTTCACTATAAATCCACTTCGGATAGTCAAATTAATCTTGACCTATCACCCTCATAGTACTGCAGTCAAACAGATCCTTTTCCGCCACCTACCTATCCTCGAAGCAGAGTCTGTGACCCAAGAAGTATTCGGTGAAGCACCTTTGGTGGCATAAAGACGCGACAATAACCTGAAGGATCTTCTTGTTCACAACCGTCTCCCAAAGGAGAATGCCACTCACTTTGGCACATTACCCTGTGGTCGGACACGATGCAACACGTGCAAGTATGTCATCTCAACCCACAAGGTGTCTTTTCCTGAGGCTACGTACACCATCACGAGTAGCTTCACGTGTGAGTCGCCCAATGTCATTTATACGATCATATGTAAACGTTGCTGCAAAACCTATATTGGCCAAACAGGCAGACGACTTGGGGACAGATTCAGCCAGCACTTGAATGACATCTCTCTGCAAAAAGCCACACCAGTTGCCATACACTTTCATGGTCCTGACCACCATGGTCCCATCGACATCCAGGTCACGGCGATCAGATCCTGCTCCTCTGACACTGCTAGCCGAGAACAGCTTGAGAACCGTCTTATCCACTGCATGGGGTGTCTAAAATCAGCTGGTCTTAACACTGTACACACCTTTTTCTGAGGTCACCCTTTCCTCTCTTGTTCCGTTTTGACTCTTTCCACTCTTATCGTATTTTTCGATTTTTCAGTCGCCCTCTAATAATATGTATGAATATATAATACATTGTTTTAATGTGTCTTGATTTTTTATTTTTTATTTCATATTTAGCCGATATGATATTCTGGCGCTCTCTCTTCCAAACCTCTACACCTCACGGTAGAAGGGGAACGACTAAGTAAGTAAGTAAGTATTTCATATTTATTTATCTCCAACTCATTCTGTCCTCTTCTATTTCCAGTCCCCACTAATATTACGTTTGGGTAGTTTATTGTTCAGTTTCGTTTTTTAGTTTCTTAGTATGTATTGTGTACATCCGGTGGTGGCAGTCATTTCCTTTTCTGGGCACGCTCGTCCGTTCGCGGGCAGCAAAAGTGTTAGGACTTCGATGCCTTCAGGGAAGTACCTAGATTTACTTTTTATATTTATTTAGGTTCTAATGTGTCCTATTTAGCCTTCACTTTCTTTCCTTTCCCCGACGAAGGTCTTGTGGCCGTAACGTTGGATATTTTCTTTGTCTTTTGTCTTCGTAAGACGAATCGCCTTTTTTCGATTTTTTTTTCACACCCATCCTAAAAAACAAAAAAAGACAACCCCCCCCCCCCCCCCCCCCCCCCCCCCCAAAAAAAAATAATGAAAAAGTTACGTTACCAAAAAATTAAGAAAAATATGAAGAAAAAGGAGAAGCAACATCACGTCCGTTCATTACAGCTGTACAAAAAACGACAAATGAACCCCAGGGAGAGAAAAAATATTTGGAGCATTTTGTATTGATTAGTAAAACTCCGGGACAGGAAGAGCCTTGCCAAGGTTGAGAGTCACGTGTGTTGTTTACAAGCTCTTACATCTGAGATCTTAGAGCTGAGTCAATATCTAACAAATATGTTCCTGATGATCTGTGGTTCTCAACCGGAAGGGCGTGCACCTCTGGGAGTGCCTCGAGACGTTCTAAGAGGTTCCTAGAGCGATGCATCCAAACTGCCAGATTTTCATATGCTTCAATCAATCAATAACCTTTAGCTCCCAACGGAGCATTGGCTTTTAACTAACATGTGCCATGTCCCCATGTGCCATGTCCTCATGTGCCATGTCCTCATGTACCATGTCCTCATGGTGACATGTCCTCATGTGCCATGTCCTCATGTGCCATGTCCTCATGTGCCATGTCCTCGCGTGCCATGTCCTCATGTGCCATGTCCTCACGTGCCATGTCCTCGCGTGCCATGTCCTCATGTGCCATATCCTCACGTGCCATGTCCTCACGTGCCATGTCCTCGCGTGCCATGTCCTCACGTGCCATGTCCTCGCGTGCCATGTCCTCATGTGCCATGTCCTCATGTGCCATGTCCTCACGTGCCATGTCCTCGCGTGCCATGTCCTCACGTGCCATTGTCACCGTGTGGTTGTACAGTGTAAAATACACTGATTTAAAGTCAGTTGAACAGTAATTTTGGGTCGTTAATATAACAAAGTATGAGAATATGGTTTTAGAAATTTGAATAATTTGAGTATTAAGTTATTAATTCCTAAGATGGGAGATAAAAGTTAACGAATGTAATATTTTTTAGTAAGGGAGGGAACCTTTTTAGACTTTAGAATATTTCAAGTATACATCATTAGAGTTTACTAACTTTGCATATCAGATTAATTTTAGTAAAGACATAGAAGGGAAAATGAAACTAAGGTAAAAACCACAAAGGGAGATAACAATATTATTAGCGCCCTTTACAGTTAAGAGAACGCAGAGCAGAGTAAAACGCACGTGAAAAGTGAGCGAAATATAAACAGTTATGTAGCACAGTTCACGGGGTTGACAGCATAGAATTAAGCGTGTAGGTGGTGATAGGTGAGTGAACTGAACAATGGACCAATCGTGTTAACTAAAACAAGGACCGAATCACGGGATAGGAATAGAAGGATCAGTCTAGATATTGACGCGCTACTGAGCGGTCATGTTTACACAGTCCCAGCAAAAACTTTGCGGAAGCAAGAAGTGCCGAACTGGACTCAAGAAATGAACTTGTGGGCGACAGTTGTTCGTATCAAGAAACCAATAGATAGACTTAGAATTTCTTAGTGGTAGAAATTCAGGAGAGTAGCTTATCTGTGTTTAAATACTAAGATGAACAGATTAGGAGTAGAATAAGGGTGAACAGTAGGGATTGTGAGAGGTGCTGGACTTCGTTTAAAACGGTAAGATGAACTTTGAACTATATTTTTTTAGACTTTCAGCAACATTTTTCAGAGGGTAATGATACCCGCACTTCAAGGTACACCAGCAAGGAAGAAAATAGTAATTGAGACTAAAAAGAGGGTCTAAAGACAGAAAGAAGTGGATAATGGTAAAATAAATGATAACCAGGTGCGCTGTCAGAGATAGCAGCAGAGACTTGGTAGCAAGACCAAAGATTACTGATGCAGATAATGGTTATATGTTTGATAACCAAGGATTAGCTGTCTGGTAATGAAGCAGAGAATTTGTAGCAAGACCAAAGATTATTATTAATGCAGATAATGGTTATATGTTTGATAACCAAGGATTAGCTGTCAGGTAATGAAGCTGAGACATTATACAGGTGTATGAATACTTTGAACTAATTTATTAGGCTGTAGAAGGCATAAAGAAAGTTGCCAGGGAGAATTTTGGCTGATGAATTGTACCTCCATGAAATATGTAAATAAACCCATCATGTTACACTTTACTACTTCGATAGCCTTTATATATAAGAGAGAGAGAAGTAGAAGTCTGAATGCAAGGCCATTAGAAATAATTCACACCCAACACCACCAGTACGAGGAAGGTCGCTGAGGAAGAACAAGGAGAGAAGAACGTGGTCTGGGTTTAAGAAAAGACGAACCTTATCTCTTCCAGGAATCACCATCTCTGGCGAAAAGGGCCAGTTAAAGAGATAGCTCTAACTTGGAAGATAGGTCAAGGAAGGAAATTTGACCACCTAGTTAAAAATATAAATAAAAGAAACACCCACGCTGCTATATAGTGTAATTTGGTGCCTTTGGACCAGTTCTCAGTTAACAAGATACCGGCACGGTCACACCATGTCCTCGCGTGCCATGTCCTCATGTGCCATGTCCTCATGTGCCATGTCCTCATGTGTCATGTCCTCACGTGCAATGTCCTCATGTGCCATGTCCTCGCGTGCCATGTCCTCATGTGCCATGTCCTCACGTGCCATGTCCAAACGTGCCATGTCCTCATGTGCCATGTCCTCACGTGTCATGTCCTCACGTGCCATGTCCTCATGTGCCATGTCCTCATGTGCCATGTCCTCGCGTGCCATGTCCTCGCGTGCCATGTCCTCGCGTGCCATGTCCTCGCGTGCCATGTCCTCGCGTGCCATGTCCTCATGTGCCATGTCCTCATGTGCCATGTCCTCATGTGCCATGTCCTCGCGTGTCATGTCCTCACGTGCCATGTCCTCACGTGCCATGTCCACACGTGTTATGTCCTCATGTGCCATGTCCTCACGTGCCATGTCCTCATGTGCCATGTCCTCACGTGCCATGTCCTCATGTGCCATGTCCTCACGTGCCATGTCCTCACGTGCCATGTCCTCACGTGCCATGTCCTCACGTGCCATGTCCTCACGTGCGATGTCCTCATGCGCCATGTCCTCATGTGCCATGTCCTCATGTGCCATGTCCTCACGTGCCATGTCCTCATGTGCCATGTCCTCACGTGCCATGTCCTCACGTGCCATGTCCTCATGTGCCATGTCCTCATGTGCCATGTCCTTACGTGCCATGTCCTCACGTGCCATGTCCTCACGTGCCATGTCCTCATGTGCCATGTCCTCATGTGCCATGTCCTCATGTGCCATGTCCTCATGTGCCATTCCATCAGCTCAAAGGTCTTTCCACGTCTTCCTTATTATTATTTCTGTCCTCATTTCTCGTCTCCGTGGGTACTTCGTTCTGCCACTGCTTCTATTCCCCTAGGTGATTCTAGAACAAGGGCTGTATTGTAATGTTATCAACAGGTTTCCACAATGTGTGGTTTTATAATTGTAATCTCAGGAAAGTTTACGCCGAGACACATTTGAATTGCTCATTTCACTAGTATGTGTCTTCTTCTCAGTTTCTGTTCCACGTGTACTTGTCTGGTTCTTGTCATCAGTTCCACGTTGGTGACCATGTGGTACCATTTCAACGGACTGACTTGAGTTGACGATTATTACTTTTGTTTGCTGGACTTGATTTATATTGATGTCCATTTATTTCTCACTGCAAAGAAATCTTCTCTAGCCTTTTGAATTTTTATTTTGATATCACTGTCTGTGACATTATTTATATTCTGCTACTGTCAACTTCTGTATTCTAAGTTTAACTGTTTATTTCTGGGATCTAAATGTAACTGTCAACTACATGGGATCTGAATGTAACTGTCAACTTATGGGATCTGAATGTTACTGTCAAAGTCTGGGATCTGAATCTAACTGTCTAGTTCTGGTAAATGAATGTCACAGTCAAGTTCTGGTATCTGAATGTCACTGTCGAGTTCTGGCATCTGAATGTCACTGTCTAGTTCTGGTAGCTGAATGTAACTGTCAACTTGTGGTATCTGAATGTAACTGTCAACTTCAGGGATCTGAATGTGACTGTCAAGTTCTGGGATCTGAATGTAATTGTCAACTTCTGGTATCTGGAAGTAGCTGTCAAGTTCTGGTATCTGAATGTAATTGTCAACTTCTGGTATCTGAATGTAACTGTCAACTTCTGGGATCTGATTGTCACTTTCAACTTCTGGTATCTGAATTTAACTGTCACGTTCTGTGATCTGAATGTAACTGTCAATTTCTGGGCTCTGAATGTCACTGTCAAGTTCTAGGATCTGAATGTCTGAATGTCACTGTAAAGTTCTGATATCTGAATGTCCTGTTCAACATCTAGGATCTGATTGTCACTTCCAACTTCTAGATCTGAATGTAACGGTCATGTTCTGGGATCTGAATTTCACTGTCAGGGTATGGGAGTTGAATGTCACTGTCAAGTTCTAAGATCTGATTGTCACTTCCAACTTCTGGGATCTGATTGTAACTGTCACGTTATGGGATCTTAATTTAACTGTCAAGTTCTGGTATCTGAATGTCACTGTCAAGTTCTGATATCTGAATGTCCCTCTTAACTTCCTAGATCTGATTGTTACTTCCAACTTTTGGTATCTGATTTTAACTGTCAAGTTATGGGATCTGAATGTAACTGTCAAGTTATGGGATCTGAATGTCAGTGTCAACATAAGGGATCTAAATGTAACCGTCATCTTCTGGATTCTGAATATCACTTTCAACTTGTGGGATCTGAATGTAATTGTTAAGTTCTGGGAACTGGATGTAGCTGTCAACGTCTGGGATCTGAAAGTCACTGTAAACTTCTGAGATCTGAATGTCGAAGTCAACTTTTGGCATCTAAATGTAAATGTCAAATTGTACGATCTAAATGTTACTGTCAACATCTTTGATTTAAATGTCACTTTCAACTTCTAGGATATGAATATAGCTGTCACATTGTAGGATCTGAATGTAACTGTCAACATCTAGAATCTGAATGTTCTTGTTATCCTATGGGATTTTATTGTAACTGTTATATTCTGAGATCTCAGTGTAACTGATAACTTCTGTGATCTCATTGTAACTGCCAACTATTGGTATCTCAAAGTAACTGCCATTTTCTGAGATCTCACTGTAACAGCCAACATCTGATATTTCTGCGTCACTGTCAACATCTGAGAACTCAGTGCAAGCGTCAATTTCTGGGATCCCAATGTAACTATTAACTTCTGTGATCTACGTTTAGCTGGCATACTTATTCCGCTTCACATACATGACCTGAGACTAAATGGGACTGCATAGTTTTGCCCCTCAAGTAGATAAAATAAATCTTGTACGGCCAACCGACGCCTTTCTTCCTCAACAAGCTTCCTGTTCAATCATATATTTCTGCACATACTTGCACGGCTTCCAGACGCATGACCATCTATATCCAGTTCAGCTAACATTCGATATTTGATGTTTACTCACTATACAGACCAGGTAGGCAAAGAGATGCAAAACATTCCATGACAGTGTTACAAAATGACTTTTGGGTCGTTCTCTTGTCGCTCTCTTTTCACTACGGCCGTATCCTGGACATTTGTTGTATGGATTATTTACGTGTTTCAGTGACCGGCACCCTCTTTCTTTCTCTGCACTGTTGCATATATGTTGTATTTTCAACATTCTGTCACTCCTTTCAGTATATTGTGTCTCGTCTGTTTACCTGACCATCCCTGCTGAAGATAGTAGACAGGTGATGCAATGTTGAAACAACAGGCATATGCTCGTGTACCCAACCTTGGCCGCTAGCGATTGACACGAAAATTGCCAGCGTATTTGTCTAATTCCTGATAAAGCCAAGGTGCGCGACAGATTAGAGAGTACTTGTCTGGGTGACACATTTTGGACAGAAAGGGATTACCTAATCGCTTCCTGTCCGACTTGTTATGACAAGATTACTTTAGATATTAATAATTTTTTACATCTTAAACACATTGTCGTATGAGTTTACAGATGTGTTGGTGATTTCGCCTGCCAGGCAATCAGATGTTTTCATACCTTATATGGGAGACGTGACCTTTGCATCACGCGCAAAATTATTCTATGTCGGAATATTTTGAAATTACCCAACCCAACATTTTTGTTTGAAATGATTGGAGCCCTCAGCAGCTGCTTAACAAACAAATGTGGGAGTAGGACAGGCATATAACCTGGCGCTTTTCAAGTCTAACTTCACTGTGAGATTCACGCTTGCCAAGACAAAACCAGACCCTGTCAGAGTGAAGCCTAGAATTCAGATTTCCATTTATCAGACCGGACTTTGTAAAACAATCTTGGAGGACTTACATAGCCCAGGAAAACCATTTTAATGAGGAAGGCTGAGGAAACTGAAACACAGAGGGAATTCTCTTACAAAAGTAACGACCTCCAAGAACACGTGTAAGATCAAGTGCCTTAACTTCATTCATCTGAGCAAAAAGTCTGTGAGCCAGGATTGGCGTAAGTTGTCATTTTACGTTCAATATTTTTTCCTTACTAACATGTGGACTAGTATGTATATATTGCCATGTGAATATTAATATGTTAAAATTGCTAGTTGATGTCCAGGTCATTTGAGGCTGGCAACCTCAGCCTATAGAATGATGATTTCATGAACCACTACAGCAAGGGCTGGTGACTGCTTTATCGCTAGTTTCTTAAAGACAACTAAAAAGCATAAAGTAGTCCCAAGTTCCATATGGAGCAGAGAGGGAAAGATGAAAGAAATGATGTGCATTCTAAGTATAATACTTACAGTTTCAAACTAATGTAAATAAAAACAGATTCAGTTTATATTGTGAACACTTTTCAAACAGTGGAGATGTAAATGTAAAGATATTTTATCTGTACTATTAACCTTTCATTTAAAAGTAAAGTACAGATAAAGCTATTCAATTTAAATGTAAAGAAAGTTTTCTTTCGAGGGATTAAGTTTAATTCTCATCGAGGGTAAATTCTGAGATAGCTGGGATGGTGGAATAAGAGAAAGGGTACACATTAACGGGAAACGCAATACTCAGGACAGCGTTTCGTTTCTAGTCTTTGACCATAGTTGTTGGTTGTGGTAACAGTGAGGGTACTAATCTCTGGAAGAAAGTAAGGATAGAAGTGGGCTGACGTAGAAACGCAGGACCAGCTTGGCGGTTACCCCTTGACATTTCGGGGAACGTGCTGCACCTTTAATCTTTACCAGAGACGCGAGAGCTCCAGTGACCTATCTGCACAGAACCTATCAGCGGGAGCAGAAACTACTATTGGCAGCTAAGTGAAACCTATAAGCTGCCAAAGTGAACTTTTTTTGATAAAACCTACTATCGTTCAATGATGAACATTTTCTTTTAAACTATTCATTTGTTTTAAACCTTGTTAAAACTAAATGATTATTAAATCTATTATTTGTAATTATACAAATTTAACTTCGATTCAATCATTTTAAATGTACTGCGTGTTTGTCTCGGTCAATTTGCTAAACACACTCTAAACCAGAATAATAAGAATTCCACTGAGTAAATTAGAGGTGGGGGCTTGACGAGCTAAAATTAAAAATTGCTTAATCCTTCACAAACGTTGTCGGCAGATCATAGAATTAACGTGCTCAGTCAATGCAGCATTGTTTTCGCTTTTCTGAATATCTTGTGAACACTCAATTGGGATAGAAGCGTCATTACCCTTCTATCTATATTTCTGCCAAGAGTAATCTTGTGCGAAGGTGGATACCTTTGACGACCCACTTTAGATACTCTTGAGTTTTGGCCACTGTTGGACCACTACTGCAAAGCAGGGGAAGCAACCCGTGAACACAGTTATCAATATAAAAGTTTGAACTTAAAATCTGTTTAATCATCTAAATCTGTTACCACAATCATAATCTGCTAACTCTATCAAAATCTGTTATCGCCATCGACATCTGTTATCACCATCGAAATCTGTTATCACCATCAAAATATGTTATCTTAATTAAAATCTTTTATCACCATAAAAATCTTCTACCACCATCAAAATCTGTTACCATCATCAAAATCTGCTACTGCTGTAAAAAAATGTTATCACCTTCAAAATCTGTTTTCACCATCAAAATCTGTACATAACAGTAATATAAGTGTCTACTATAAATATGTTACCACCACTAAAATCTGCCATCGCTACCAAAATATGTCATCACCATAAGAATCTGGCATTTTCCACCAAAGTCTATCATCACCATCAACATCTGTCATCACTTTCAAGATATATCATCACCATCAACATCATTTTTCACCATCGAAATCTGTTATCACATTAAAATTTACTACTGCCATCCAAGTCTGTTATCATCATCAAAATCTGTTAACACCACCGAAATCTGTTCTGACAATTAAATTCTATTATCACCATCAAAATCTGTTATCACCATTAAAATATATTATCATCATAAAAATCTGTTACCACCACCATAATCTGTCATCACCATCAAAATCTTTTACAACCATCAAAATTTTGTACCGCCAGCAAAATACATTATTACTATCAAAATATATCATCACCATCAAAATCTTTTATCACCATTAAAATCTGTTTTCACCATCAAAATCTATTATCACAACCAAAATCTGTTATCACCACCAAAATCTGTTACCACCATCAATATTTGCTATCACTGTAACTGGTGGGTAGGCAGATCCTTTTATAAGTAGGCTTATATGACGGCAGGCAGGCAGGCAGGCAGACAGGTAGGCAGGTAGGCAAGCTGGCAGGTAGTTAATTATCCAGACAGGTAGGTATGCAGTCAGGCTGGTCTGCAGACATGTAGGTAGGCAGGTATGCAGGCAGGATGGTAGGTAAGTCAGTTGGTCGGTCGGTCGGTAGGTAGGTAGGTAAGTAGTTAGATAGGTAGGTAATTAAGTTGGTAGGTAAAGAGGTAGGAACACAGATGTAGTTATGGAGAATGGATCCTTTAGTGTTGTTTCGACTTGACAAAAAAACTTCACATCAGCCTCTTCACCCTTGAGACACCTTAACCACATTGTGAGCTGTGTTCATCGCTGCGTGACGGATAGTACGAGTATACGCCATCACACACCGTATGACAACACCGTCAAAATTGGTAACGTTTTTCCATAGATTATCACCATCTTGAGAAATAGTTGCATGCCCCGAGCTTGCTTGTACAAATTAAATTTATAGTTTAAGAAAAACAAATTTGTTTAGCATTTTTTTTTCTTCTGGTCTGTGTCTAAGCCAAGAAGAACGTAAGGTTTCTTCTCCCGTCAGATATCTTGTAATAGGCGACTTCTGTTATCAGAATCTAAAACAGCAAGGCGGCATAGGGATAGTGTAGTGTAGGCATAGGTTTAAGGTCAGAGTGCGTAGCGTTAGGTTAAAGGTTAAAAAAAGATCACAAGGTCTTTTATATTTGGAGATGCGCCCTAATATAACCAACGGACACAGTGTCTTGGTTGAAGGAAGCGCCTCGCCAAAATGAGGCAAAATTGTATTTTAAAAAAATAAGTTGAGGGTTAGGCTTAAACTGAAGGTTGGGTTTGGGGTTAGGTTTGGGGCTAGGATGTATAGGTGATGCGTGCCGTCTATAATATATAATGTCCGGAGAAGTATCCGTGGCTCAAGTACAAACAAGGGGTATACGACAGACACGTATCACGATAAAGTCATTGAGCTGGAAACACTTCTAAAACAGATAACGATGTACAGTTATATTTCACTTGTGACATAGCTCCATCACATAATTATGAGCCCAGTGGCAAATGAAGTAATATGCAGTCTTCCAGAAGTCAACAGGCAGTCCGTTCACTATCGAAACGCTGTCCTGTAATTCATACAGTCTTTATTCTCATCGTACACTTGACATCTTTGTAACTATATATACTTCCTTACTTTGAATAAACTAGGGACACCTCAACATAGTATCTTGATGCCCTAGTGATGGTACAATGCAGGAAAAATACAGTAGACTGCAGGAGCTCATACAAATACGTCCGCTCACATTAAAACACAAAATGCTTCAAAATTCACGTCTGCTTCTACACCATATCGGTATGACGTCACTTCCTTTATTAGTGAGTAAGTCCGTATAAAATTATCAGAAAAGGAGCCCTGTTGAGCTTACTATAGTACCTACATAATCGTTATGCATTTTAATAATAACAATAGGATAAGGGAACTCTGTGAAGGTTAAGGCGGCCGGCGTGATGCTGACCACATCACCCCTAGTGTGCCGACGGTCAAGAAAATGTGGCCCTAACACTATATTCCCAATATGCCTCAATGGGCGCGTAACGGGATCCTTTCCTTTTCCCCTTTTAGGCTTATGGTTAGGGTTCGGGTTAGGGTTAGTGTTATGTTAGGGTTGATCTTAAGGTTAGGGTTGGTATTTTTACACGCTTTTATTTAACTTCACTTGTATGTCACTTTCATGTCAAATTCAAATCTTGCAATCGATTTTTCAATCACTTCCAGGTGAGCAATATCTCTGAAACTTGGCATAGTTGTGTATTTCCGACGACAATACAATAATCAGTCTATTATTTAATAATTTAATATTGTAATTATGACATTGTGAGTAATTAAAGTTTTTCGTAAAGAAATGTAAACAAATCAAGGGCCATAATCAAGTTAATTAAAAATGTGATTGTACGTGGTGTGCTTTATTTTTTTCTATGCGTAGAACAGGGCATTACTGAAACAAATGTTTAGCTAAATCAAGGGAAACAATCCAAATTATAAAATTATGAATGAAGGGAAAGTCGAGTTCGATCTCCAGATGGCCTTCAAATTGAAAAAAAATTGATTGCACCAAATTAACAGGCACAAAGCCATGTAATATTGAGGCTCTAAAAAAATGGATCGCTTACGAAATTTTAAACCAGGTTTACAATAAGTAAAATTATTGTTTTTGTTTTAGTATGTCATAATTTTTCTAACACTAAAAAGAAGAGAATAAAAAATACAAAAAAAACTATTTTAAACACACGCTTTTAATGCACTAAAACCCAAAAATAGTTTTTCAAGGAGTTTATAGCTTGCAGTAAAAAAAATGTAACATCAAATTGACAAAAAGCGTGGGGCGCTGATTCTGCATGAAATTAACTTCTGCTTTATACTTCATTAGACACTTATGGATACAATATATGATAAGCGCTTTCATCATTTTAAAATGACTTGCCTCATGAACCACTACTGCAAGAGCTGGTGACTTTTTCGTGCGGGTTTCCTAACAGGGAACCGATAGCAGAGGTGGCCACAGGCTCCAAGGGGGAGCAAGGAGTGGATGATGATATTATAGTGTAAATATTTATTTCACTAACACTTTAGTAAGATTTATATATACATTTATATATATTTCAATTGTCATCTTCCGCTGTCCAACTTTCATCCGACTCACTGTGTCTAACATTAATGCTTATGGAGGGTAAAAATTCTGAGAAAGATGAAAATGAGGGACGAAAGCGGAGGTCGCCTGTTGTTCGTATCAGCAGACCCAATACATTAAAAAGAGGTATTTGTTTCCTCTTAGTTTGTGGTACAAGTTGCCAGCAGTCGATGCTAGTTGCAAGAGACGTGTTACTGCTACTAGATTTGACTGTTGAAGAGAAGAACCTGTCCAAAGCATTTGGGAACCAACAGCGACTGAAGCAGACGTCAATTGACCCCACACCGTCAGCTACGTATCATACAAACACAGCCATTTCTAATGTATCCCTCTTATCCACAAAAATGTAATACCATCTAATGGTGACGTATGTCATTGCTTCATTTTTATAAAAATCTTAATTTGTTTTAATAATGTCAATTCATAATTGATAATTAAATGTGTTACATGTAAATATAAATCTATAGTCGATGTACTCATTATTGAGTGAATTTGCACCAGGTGTTTTTTTAAATTTATTTCCATACAGAGAATCTTATTTAATAGTTGTTTAATCACGTTCAGCTGGGGGCTCAGAAATACGTCAATATCTTCCCTCATAGACGGGGTGGGATAATAACACTGGTATACACACATTTTGGTGCCTTAAAATGTAGAGCTGTTCTTGGGTAATTTTGGGTTGCTGATTCCAAAAATGTAATCAGATTTTTTCTATCAGCTCTAGTTTTTGAGATAACTAAGAATGACCATATTAGTATGGCAATTGTTATGTACAATCCTAGAGTAAGGTGCTATCAGTGGCATTTTGACTTTAGTCTGCATTCATATTATATGTAATTACTGTGCATATATTACCAAAAATGTAATAAAACTTTATCACTAGCACTTGTTTAGTCAACACGCAAAAAGGATCTTTTCGAGGACTTCCTGGAATGTGAAATGTCCTGACAGTCACGCTTAAGGGTCCAACAGTAATCCGCCATCATGAGGGCATCCCAAAGTCCCTGATATCTCTCTTCCATTGTTTTTATATCTTGATGAAATCTTTCACCCTGCTCCTCACTAAAGTCGCCAAGATTCACAAAAACTCGACAGCATGTTTCCAACTAATTCAGAATAATTTTCTGCTTTAAAGTTACCCAGAAAGTTTTGCACAACTAAAACAAATGATGACCAGGCTGTGGACTCTGTTTTGTTCATGGAATCAATAAAATTTGGATCGTTTATTAACTTTCTAATTTGAGGTCCATCAAAAATTCCAGCTTTAAGTTTGTCTATGCTCAATTCTGGAAACTTTCTGCATAAGTAATTAAAACAGGTACCATCTTTGTTCAGTGCCTTAACAAATTGCTTTATCAAGCCAAGCTTTATATGTAATGGTGGAAGTAGAACTCTTTTTCGATCAATGAGAGGCTTATTGACAATATTTTTTTCTCCAACTTTAAATTCATCCCTCAACGGCCACTGTTTCTTTGTCCAGTGCATATCTTTTGCCCTGCTATCCCACAAACATATAAAGCATGGATATTTGGTGAATCCCATTTGCTGGCCAAGCAAGAAGTTCATCATTTTAAGATCTACACAAACCATCCAGTTATGTTCTAAATATTTCAATTTTTCCAGAACTGTGCTTATTGTAGCATACTCCTCCTTCATTGTAGTAGAATGAGCAATTGGAATTGAGCCATATTTGTTACCATTGTGTAAGAGAACACCCTTCAAACTTCTTTTAGAGCTGTCAATGAAAAGTCGCCACTCATCTGGTGTGTAACTTACACCCATTTTGTTAACAAAACCTCCTACATTAGTACAAAACACAAGGTTGTTTTCTCTACAAAAGAATGGAATAAAACCTTGCTCTCTGCTGCGATAAAATGTAACCTTTGCTTCAGCAGTCAGTAATTTTTTTTCTTTCAATCTTGAAGCCAAAAGTTCTGAAGATCCCTTGCAGAGATATAGATCTAGGATTAGATCATTTAGTTCAAGCTGGTCGAAGCGTTGAGCATCTGAAAAATCATCTTCTGAATCACTATCACTGTCAAGTGTCGATCCTCATGCCACTGCTGTCTCATCTTCTAGCAGGGAATCCGAAATCTGACTGAAAGTTGGAATTGGTATGTCATCTCCGTGTGGAACAGGTCGCCTAGCAGAATCTAAATCTGGATATTTCCACTTTTTGTGATTTTTTCCATTAATTCCCTTAATATTCACAACAAAGAAATAACAGTCATCATAGTGGTTCTTGGGCTCTCTCCAAACCATTGAAATTCCACATTTTAAACATTTTCTTTTCCCACAAGTCCACTGTCGCAGGTGTTCAACACATGTTTTGCAAACAATATGAGGAGCCCAAGACTTGTCCTGGTCACCTAGTTTTACTTTAAAGTAAGCAAAGTATGCCTTTTTCACAAAAACAGTAATATGCTTCCTATGTTCTTCTTTGAAAGTGTACTCTCCACAAATATAACAAAATAAATGCGGTGAAAGAAAACATGCTCTTCTTGAAGATGATGCCATTCTCTGTTAGAAGTGTAATAAAATAAGTAGCATACTAACATGCATGCAGTGGCTTAAAATCTAAAAAAGGCAATTCTGGGAAGATTCTTGGAAAACTGAAACTGAGAGTAAACAAGCAGTTTTCTTTTGTAAAGGACTAGACAGTGTCGTAAATTTATTTTGAGAGAAAGAGTCTTAGAAATAGTGGTCCTGTTTCGAGTGGAGAATGATGGTGAAAGCTCAGTGATAGAAAAGGTTAGAAAGTAAATAGTTGCTTCACAGAGTGCTGGGGAGAGTAAGGACAGACTTATTTACGACAAATCGTTCCTCTCAATGTTCTCTTCAAACTCTCCTGGTCAAACAATTATTTGCCAGTTTCCAGACACACACCTGCGCTCACACCGATTTGGTGCTTCAAACACACAGACGCACGTGAATACAAACTATATTAAACAGATAGGTGAAATTTGGGTTTTGGGTATTCCAACACAGTACTAAATACGTTTATGCTGTTTATTAACATTAAAATCAATCACCACAATAATCATGTGTTACAGAAAAAATATCATAAGTACAGAAAATACAAATAACAAGATGGGGAGGGGGTGAAGAAGATTGGTATCGACTAAGCCCTTCCCGCTTATTAGACAAAGATAAACCCAGTCCAAAGATAGATAGTTATCAGGAACATAGGCAAGGTAACCCAACAGTGGATTTAATTACTCTGAAAGAGGTGTTACAATATTAGGTATGGGTGGTAGACAAAAATCCTGTTATTCCCAATTGTTCTTCTCTTTACTAAGAAAATGAAAGGGGGGGGGTGGTTTAAACAGAGTTAACAAAATATCCCACTTAAAGGAACAATGCAGGGTATACAGAAAAGGTATTACCCGGTAGGCAAGTTAACAAATGGTTTGCAAAAATTAAATCTCCTGTCATTCATGCATGTTTGTGAGGGCCCACACTCATATACTCACACACACTTACCGATTAAATCATCAGACAATACATAAAATTATATAAACAGCAATTACACTCTTGACATATGAAAATGTCTAGTACTTCGATGTCCCGCCCCAGATGTAGCGAGGTTAGCTGATAGCAAATATTCGCACTTATCGCCGGTCTTGAAGCCTAAGAGTTCTTGTGTTTTATTATATAAAAGGAGTCTATGGGATGGCACTGACACAATTCGACACAGGGGTGAAAATGAAGTGGTCTCTTTAATTTCGGCTCTGGAGGTAAAATTCCTTCAATGCGTGATGATCGCAACTGATCGGTAAGTGTTAAATCCAGTGAGGAAAAACTAGGCTCAGTCACAGTTCAGGTAAATAGGTACTCTCTCACAGTAGAGCAGTAAATAAAATATCGCTACTGGCAACTGTTCATCTTCCAGTTTATCTTACAGATTGTAATTTAATTTGATGGTTTATTTAAAAGTTCTTGGGTAGGCTTTCTTTCATGTAATTATGATAGCTAGGCCGCATCGGACCGCCACAAGATTAAATTTAAAATGTTTCATCAATATGTCTGGAAGTTTAAGAACCGAGTCTGGAAGACTCTGTATGATTTCTTTATTGCTGGGATTGCAAAGGTGATCATTCTATAGAAAAAGATAGAAAACCCATGACAACATAATCATACCTCAAAAATCAAATAATATTCTAACGCGCGATAAATTTACCGTTAAGACTATTATATACACTCGCATATTTAATTATATATTTAAGAAATCACGTCACGAGTCTAATGGTTAAAATACACATCTATATATATAACTTAACTAAATTTATTAATTATAAACTCCTTCGCGACTTTAAAAGTTACTTTAACATTTAAGCATCTATTATTTTTGGAAATATTATAATAGATATATCATTAAATTTACCACTGGAACTTTTGGGATGAGTTTAATTTAAAAGATTTAAATAAAAATAAAATCCAGTGAAATAAAATGAAAGCACTAGACCACTGATCACTTTAACAAATATATTATACCGTGCACAGAAAAAGGAATCACTCCAATGTAATCACCAATTCAGATGGAAGTTTAGCAAAATTTCTACTATAGCTAGTGAATCTTAAATCTCTGGCGACCGAATGATAAAATGGCTTTCTTCGTGGTCTGTATATATCTAACTGGAATGCAAGATTGGGGGGACATGTTAGAATTTGACACCTTTTTAGATCTCAGGAGACTTTTGGGGATCTGACCGCCAGACTAAAGAGAGATGCCGCCCCTGGTCTTCCGTATCTCCGCTCGCTGCGTCCGCGTCGGCTTTCCCGTTCGCTCCCACTGCGATCGGTTCGGTGGTTAACACCGAGATGCGAAATACCGGCAGGAAACTTGCGTCGCTCGTTTCAGGGACCACTACTGCCTTTGATAGTGCCGCTGGTCTTTCCTGAGATCCCTCAGTGCCTGTTTGATCGTGTGCCGCTATTTTCTGTTTGATTCTGGCATCGCCCCCACTGGGCCAAGTTAATGAAAATAACTGCATATGATTGCTCAAGAGATATCCGTGGGCGTGATTTAACCTCTCCTTAAATCAATGCGATGACCAGAATGTACGGTAGATGAACTGTCGACATATTAATCAGCAAACGTGTTGACAATCTGCGTGGAAAGGTTGCATGCTAATGAGTCCAGGTGGAAAAAAAATCCCGTTTGACGAAAAGTTACAACAATATTCGGGGGCACTGATGTTATCTGAAGGGGTCGTTACAAAGGGTCGTACCATATCATACAACAATTCAAGGTCAGCTGCGTTCGTCTGTCACAATCGTCCCCTCTTTTGAGACATGAAAACATCTTTTCATGTTTGATTTATGACAATGAAGCTGCCTGATCGGTAGCTTTTGGATGATTGGTATCTTCAACTTCCTCCTCTTCCTCCGTAGTCCAGTTTCTACTCAGAAAATCAGCCCCGACATTCTGTCTTCCCGGAATTTATTCCACTTTGAAAGAATAAACGCTTAAAAGAGGGGCCCAACGTATGATCCTTGCGTTAAATTCTTTATTGGCACCAAGAAAGGCTAACGGAGCGTGGTCTGTTTGCACCGTGAAAGATGTATCATAGAGAAACTCATGATGGCGTCTGATACCGTCAATCAGAGTGAGACATTCTCTTTCGACTACGCTGTAGTTCCGTTCAGCTTTATTTAATTTCCGACTGCCATAGGCAACTGGAAATAGCATGTTCGGGATACTGTCATCGGTTTGAAGCAGTGTTGACCCGATGCCCTGACCTGACGCGTCGACACGCAGTACAAAAGGTTTCTTGAGGTCAGGCAACCTCAAAATGGGGTATGCAGGCAACTGTCCTTTCAAAGTGCTGTACGCGTGTTCGCACTTTTGATCCCAAATGACCTTATCAGGACAACCTTTCTTTGTGAGGTCAGTCAGAGGTGCCGTCAGTCCTTTGAAGTTCTGGATGTATTTCTGATAGTATGCACATAGTGATAGGAACGAACGAGTGTCTTTCTTGGTTCGGGGCCTTTTAGCTGCAATTATTTTCTCCACGTTTTTTTTAACGGGCCAACTGCAGCCGTGAGAAATAGTATGCCCCAGGAAGTCTAACTTTTCAAACCCGATGAGACATTTGCTAGGTCTGGCTGTGAGACCAGTTTCCTGTAGTCTCATGAGGAGCATAGCAACCGTAGCAATATGTTCTTCGTAGGTTTCCGATGCAATTAATATGTCATCCATGAAATTATGGATATGGGGACTTTGCAAAGGTTCTAGAAGCTTTCTCATCACCCTGGTGAACACTCCTGGTGCGTTATGCAATCCGAACGGCATCACATTAAATGTGTAATGTCCTTCACTAGTGCTGAAAGCTAACAAAGGTTTAATTTCCTCCTTGACTGGTATTTGATAATAACCTTTACTGAGGTCAATCTTGGAGAAAATCTTTGCTTTGATGAGCTTGGTGAACAACTCAGAAACAGTTTGGAGAGGTTCGGGCTGGAATTTAGCAACCGGTAATCTATACACAGCCGAACTTCCTTATTGGGTTTCTGCAACAGCACTACACTCGAACTGTAAGGAGATGTAGACTCACTGATAATTCCTGCCTGACGCAGCATGTCTATTTCTCCGCGAAGTGCATCAGCTTTAGAGTACGCGATGTGGTTAACTCTGGTTCGAACAGGGGTCTCGTTTGTTAATTTCATATCAAATTCGATGAGATTTGTTCGACCAGGTACATCCGTTAAGACTGCACTGTACTGTTTTAGTAGCGCCCTGGTTTCTGTTTGTTGTTCTGGTGAGAGATTGTCGCCGAATTTGACATCTTTAAAAGATTCTGTGGGTTGCAATGGGTACTCCATGCAACCATCATCATCTTCCTCGTCTTCCGTTGATATGGCGACAGCCAGGAGATGCTTGGAGGATGGCACCGGTCTTTCCAAATATTTCTTAAGCAGATTTATGTGGAAGACCTTCTCCTTTCCTTTGATGGAGATCTTGTAATTGGTACGTGAGATCTTTTTAAGGACGGTAAACGGCCCTTGCCATCCGATGCGCAGTTTATTGCTTCCGGTTGGAAGTAGCAACAAACTTTTTCCCCTGGTTGGAGCTCTCTCTCTTTTGCAGCTTTGTTGTATCTTTTAGCATGCTTAGCGCGGGCTTTTGTAAGGTTTGTTGTAGCTAGATCCCATCCTAGCTTTAGCCTTTCCTTGAGCTCAGATACATACTTGCTTGCAGAGACGACTGTCTCGTCAGCCTTTTGGTCTGTCAGGGACCGAAGTAAGGCTTCTAGTGGCCCCTTTATAGGTCTGCCAAATAAAAGTGTAGCAGGCGAGAATCCCGTAGACGCTTGGGGTACCTCTCGGTAGGCGAATAAGGCAGCCGATATATATAGGTCCCAGTCTTCCGGCTTCTCCTGACCCAGCTTACGTAACATGGTGGTGAGGCTGCCATTAAAACGTTCCACGAGCCCATTTTCGGCCGGATGGTAGGGACTAGTGTGGATATGTTTGGCCCTCAAGATCTTAAAGATCTCCTCCATTAACAGGCTACGGAATTGGGATCCATTGTCCGTCAAAACTTGTTGAGGGAATCCCAACCGTGTAAAAATTTGCACGAGGGCTTCTGCGACATGCTTGGAATCTGTGCATGTTAGCGGTATAGCTTCGGCCCACTCTGTGCAAGTGTCGACTATGGTCAGGATGAACCTGTTCCTTCTTTTGGTCCTTTCCAGGGGTCCAATGATGTCGACAGCAACCGCTTCTGTACTGCGTCGGTACCAGGAGCTGGTTATTCCCCGTGTCCGGGTTGCCCGTTCTACGATACAATACGCCATCCTTAGAAAAGATGTCTCCGTTGTGTCTAGGGTCCTTAGCCATGGGCAGTTTTCTAAAACAGAGCTCCAGAGTAGGGTCCTTTTGTTGCGCCTCCTTCAGTTCATTCGGCAACAAATTTGGCGCAGGCTCCCTCTCCTTCTTGGTTTGCCCTCGTGGTTACCGCTGCCACAATCGGCTCCTTAGGTCTCCCAATAAACACGTATCTACATCCCATGATAACTGGGTAGATCGGATCATCCATTATGGCCGCTTTAATAACACCTCTGACAAAATCAGAGTGTATTTCTACCAGGGCGATAGGAAGCGTCCTGGGTGCATCACTCCTGAAAACTCCACTAAGTTTGACGGTTTCCTCTGTCTCCTGACCTGGTTTGACTAGGTGCCTAACGACAATACAACTAAAGCTTAATCCAGTGTCAAAGATACAAGTAGTTGAGGTACCATTCAAAATTACAGTTCCTCGCGTTGAGGGTCTGTCCCCCTCAGGTTGAGAATCACTGACATTGACTCTACCTTTCGAGGCTGTATGCAAACATCCTATGCGGTTGGGCCCGGTCTGTTTGCCCTGATCAGACGTCTCTTGTGTAGGGGTCTTCCCCTTTTTTTGACCTTGGTGGCCGCGCTGCCACGTAGGCTTGGTGGGTTGATCAGAATTGTTGTTTAGGGGATATCGGGTTTTGTAGAATTTCGATTTTTCATGGGGAGGTCTTTGGGTATTATTATCTCGTTGGCTATACTGCTGAGAAGAATTAGAGGAATAGGATGACTGCTCTAGATTTTGTTTACGAGATGGCTCATCTGTGGGTTTACGTTTAGTGCTGGGAAATTCGGCAATTGCATTGGTATAGCGTTCTGCCTTATTGAGGATGTCATCAAGCCTGACTGCGCCCTGTTTAGCCAAAAATCTACGGGTTTCGTTTGACAAAGTTGACTTTATCTGTTCCACAAGAACAAGTTCAAGTAGTCCCTCATATGTAAGAGGTAGGTCAGATAATTCAATGCACTTTGTCAAATAGCCCGTGAGACGTGAAGAGAACTGCGGAAATGTTTCCGTGCTCTCTTTCCGGCTGTTTCTGAACATTTGCAAAAATTTTCGGGCGGTCATATAAAACCGTTCTAGCATGGCCTTCTTCAGCATGTCGTAATCATGTTGGTTGGTTCCCAGCTTTGTGTACACGTCATACGCATTAACTTTTAATGACGTTGAGAGTTTAAGTGCCCAACGGGAAATTTCTCTAACCCATACAGATTCGCGAGCCTCTCGAATTTCTCTAGGAAGGTGTCAATTTTTTCAATGGGGCTAGGAAAAGTCTCTAAAGCAAAAGACATCGCAGCTAATTGGGCAGATTGAGTGCTGGAGAGATCCATTGACTGAGACTGGGGCGAAGACGGCTCTCCGTTATTTGAAGTAGAGGCGCCCCGACTCTCTAAAGCCTTAAGCGCCAGTTCGTGCTGTCTTTCCCTCTCTCTCTCTCTCTTTCCCTGCGAGCTTCTATCTCTGCTTCAATTTTCTTCTGCTGCAACTGACGATCGTCCGCTTCTTTCTTCCTAGCTTCTGCCCTGTCTTCCGCAGCTTTCTTCTTAGCTTCTGCCCTCTTTTCCTCCGCGTCATACCTTTTAAGTTCCCTGTTAACAAACAGGTTCGCGGCTTCTCCTTCTAATCCTGAGTCCTTCGCTTCCTGTCTCAAAATGGATCTTATCCTAATTCTCTCTGCCATGCCAAAGAACTGGATGCTTCTAAGATTAGCGAATAGTAAGAAAGAACAAGAAGGGGAAAAACGCAAAGCCACAAAGAGAAAAAACACAAAGTATAAATTTACTTGTGTTACCTCCTACTTTATAATGGGCACACTTATCGCTGCTATTATTGTCACTTAAGACTCTTTACGCAAGCGACTATGCCACGTTAAAATGGTAAGTTACACTAGAAAAAAATCTACTTTTACTAACAGTAGAGAAAGATTTATATTAAAACAATTTAAAAGGAAAAAAAAATTTTTTCCCTAAAATTTTAATTCTCCGTCACAAAACTCCGCCCCTGAAGTCAGTTTATGAGAAGAGACGTGTTAACTAGACTTGAAGAAGTCAGAACAAGGCGCCTTTAGCTCAGCTAAACTCTTTTTAACTTCAAAAACCTTTAGTGACTGTACAAACAATTACGCAATCCCAGCAAATCTTATAAAGAAAAAATTTAATTTTCTCTGCCAGAGGATAATTTAGCTAACCGAATTTATGATTATCAGTACTTTCTACTGCTGTGGAAAGCAAACAACCTGTAAATATGCTGTGTGGACGACCCAAATACTAAAAGGCGTTGTGTAGGGGTGTAATTAACTATTTATTTATTTCCCTAATTCACAAAGACATATCATTCACACTCTATCTAGTTAGACCCAGACTTAATCAGACTCAAAAATATCTTTATCCCGGCGAGCCAGCCAAATATTGTCGTAAATTTATTTTGAGAGAAAGAGTCTTAGAAATAGTGGACCTGTTTAGAGTGGAGAATGATGGTGAAAGCTCAGTGATAGAAAAGGTTAGAGAGTAAATAGTTGCTTCACAGAGTGCTGGGGAGAGTAAGGACAGACTTATTTACGACAAATCGTTCCTCTCAATCTTCTCTTTAAACTCTCCTGGTCAAACAATTATTTGCCAGTTTCCAGACACACACCTGCGCTCACACCGATTTAGTGCTTCAAAAAAACAGACGCACGTGAATACAAACTATATTAAACAGATAGGGGAAATTTGGGCTTTGGGTATTCCAACACAGTACTAAATAAGTTTATGCTGTTTATTAACATTAAAATCAATCACCACAATAATCATGTGTTACAGAAAAAATATCATACGTACAGAAAATACAAATAACAAGATGGGGAGGGGGGTGAAGAAGATTGGTATCGACTAAGCCCTTCCCGCTTATTAGACAAAGATAAACCCAGTCCAAAGATAGATAGTTATCAGGAACATAAGTAAGATAACCCAACAGTGGATTTAATTACTCTGAAAGAGGTGTTGCAATATTAGGTATGGGTGGTAGACAAAATCCTGTTATTCCCAATTGTTCTTCTCTTTACTAAGAAAATGAAAGGGGGGGGGGGGGGGGGGGTTTAAACAGAGTTAACAAAATATCCCACTTAAAGAAACAATGCAGGGTATACAGAAAAGGTATTACCCGGTAGGCACGTTAACAAATGGTTTGCAAAAATTAAATCTCCTGTCATTCATGCACGCTTGTGAGGGCCCACACTCATATACTCACACACACTTACCGATTAAATCATCAGACAATCCATAGAATTATATAAACAGCAATTACACTCTTGACATATGAAAATGTCTGGTACTTCGATGTCCCGCCCCAGATGTAGTGAGGTTAGCTGATAGCAAATATTCGCACTTATCGCCGGACTTGAAGCCTAAGAGTTCTTGTGTTTTATTATATAAAAGGAGTCTATGGGATGGCACTGACACAATTCGACACAGGGGTGAAAATGAAGTGGTCTCTTTAATTTCGGCTCTGGAGGTAAAATTCCTTCAATGCGTGATGATCGCGACTGACCGGTAAGTGTTAAATCCAGTGAGGAAAAACTAGGCTCAGTCACAGTTCAGGTAAATAGGTACTCTCTCACAGTAGAGCAGTAAATAAAATGTCGCTACTGGCAACTGTTCATCTTCCAGTTTATCTTACAGATTGTATTTAAATTTGATGGTTTATTTAAAAGTTCTTGGGTAGGCTTTCTTTCATGTAATTATGATAGCTAGGCCGCATCGGACCGCCACAAGATTAAATTTAAAATGTTTCATCAATATGTCTGGAAGTTTAAGAACTGAGTCTGGAAGACTCTGTATGATTTCTTTATTGCTGGGATTGCAAAGGTGATCATTCTATAGAAAAAGATAGAAAACCCATGACAACATAATCATACCTCAAAAATCAAATAATATTCTAACGCGCGATAAATTTACCGTTAAGACTATTATATACACTCGCGTATTTAATTATGTATGTAAGAAAACACGCCACGAGTCTAATGGTTAAAATACACATCTATATATATGACTTAACTAAATTTATTAATTATAAATTCCTTCGCGACTTTAAAAGTTACTTTAACATTTAAGCATCTATTATTTTTGGAAATATTATAATAGATATATCATTAAATTTACCACTGGAACTTTTGGGATTAGTTTAATTTAAAAGATTTAAATAAACATAAAATCCAGTGAAATAAAATGAAAGCACTAGACCACTGATCACTTTAACAAATATATTATACAGTGCACAGAAAAAGGAATCACTCCAATGCAGCCACCAATTCAGATGGAAGTTTAGCAAAATTTCTACTATAGCTAGTGAATCTTAAATCTCTGGCAACCGAATGATAAAATGGCTTTCTTCGTGGTCTGTATATATCTAACTGGAATGCAAGATTGGGGGGACATGTTAGAATTTGACACCTTTTTAGATCTCAGGAGACTTTTGGGGATCTGACCGCCAGACTAAAGAGAGATGCCGCCCCTGGTCTTCCGTATCTCCGCTCGCTGCGTCCGCGTCGGCTTTCCCGTTCGCTCCCACTGCGATCGGTTCGGTGGTTAACACCGAGATGCGAAATACCGGCAAGAAACTTGCGTTGCTCGTTTCAGGGACCACTACTGCCTTTGATAGCGCCGCTAGTCTTTCCTGAGATCCCTCAGTGCCTGTTTGATCGTGTGCCGCTACTTTCTGTTTGATTCTGGCATCGCACCCCACTGGGCCAAGTTAATGAAAATAACTGCATATGATTGCTCAAGAGATATCCGTGGGCGTGATTTAACCTCTCCTTAAATCAATTCGATGACCAGAATGTACGGTAGATGAACTGTCGACATATTAACCAGCAAACGTGTTGACAATCTGCGTGGAAAGGTTGCATGCTAATGAGTCCAGGTGGAAAAAAAAAATCCCGTTTGACGAAAAGTTACCTGAATATTCGGGGGCACTGATGTTATCTGAAGGGGTCGTTACAAAGGGTCGTACCATATCATACAACAATTCACGGTCAGCTGCGTTCGTCTGTCACAGACAGCAATAGTTTTTTTTTACATAGCCTTAAATAGAAAATATTGTAATAATACAGGGTGACCCACACACAAAAAAAAAACGGGCTACGCGCGCACAAAAAGTGCGCGCGTGGGCCCGTTTTTTTTTTTTTTTTGGGTCACCCTGTAATAATGAAATACAAAAATGTCTGTATCTCAAAAACTAGAGCTGCTACAGACAAGTAAATGTGATATTTGGATTGAGCAGGCCTCATTTATGTACAATCAAGAGTAAAATGTTTGGCACCAAAAAAATTTTTTTTTTTGGTAGGTCTGTGTAATAAGTTCATGAAAGCTTAGTTGGTCCCAGTTGTTATGCTTGTTTTTCTATGAATCCTGTGAAGTTCCCTGAAGTAGAATCATCATTCTGTTATTAAATCTGTGGCAAGAGTAATATCGAGCGAAGATTGATCCCTTTCAAGTTTGGCCATTGTTAGACCACTACTGAGAGCAGGGGAGACAATACCGTCACAGTTGGGGTTATGATTAATGGTCAGGTTTGGATTAATGTTACTTTTGCGACAAAGCTTAAGGTTATGGTTAGGTTTGGGTTAGGGTTTAGGATTATAGGTAGGTTTACTGTTTGGGTTCAGGGTTAGGATCAGTTGTGTTAGTTTTATGGTACGTTTATTGTGTGATAGGGTTAGGACTAGGGTTAGGGTTAACGATAGGATTAGGTTTAAAGTTAATTTTAGGATAAGGGTTAGGCTTAAGCCAACTGGTGGATATAAGAATTGTCGGGGGGGGGGGGGGGGGGGTTTTATGTCTTCCCGCTCCTTATTTATACCTACATTAAGACAATTATTTTAAAAAATAACCCATTTTAAAAACTGTGACAGCTTGATAGTTTTTTTTATACAGTAATTCAAAAATACAGATTTTTAATAAAACTTGGTTACTTAGTCCTTCCCTTTCTACCGTGAGATGTAGAGGTTTGGAAAAGAGAGCGCCAGACTATCATATCGGCTGTCTTCCTCCTGGCTTGGTTCCATTCTAGTCCTTGGTCCTTCAAAGATTGTCTAATGTTGTCCTCCCTGCAGACTGAGTCATCCTGGGGGGTCTGGATCCCAAGCATTTGTTTCCCGTGCTTGTCGTGGTAGCCGATCTTCTCCCATTCTGCAGACATGGCCAAATCATCTTAGTTGGGACTGTTCTACTTGGGTCTGCAAGGGGTGGGATTTTAGGCCTTGACGTATCGTCTGGTTGCGGACCAAGTCTCTTCTTGATCCTTCAACCACCTTCATCAGATACCTCATTTCTGAGGTTTGGATCTGGCTTTTGTTGGTTGTAGTCATTGCCCATGACTCG
Organism: Oreohelix idahoensis; assembly: GCA_024509875.1. NCBI lineage: Eukaryota > Metazoa > Mollusca > Gastropoda > Stylommatophora > Oreohelicidae > Oreohelix > Oreohelix idahoensis. Next base: position 96,954 of record JAMPIV010006252.1, read on the forward strand.
CATCCATATGTCAAGACTGGGACGTAGGTGGAGCGGTATACAGCCATCTTCGTTTTCTTACCAACCTCTCTCTTGCTGAGAAATCCTCGATTTATGGCCTGAAAAAGTCTCCCAGCTGCTGCTTTTGAGTGGCCAACTCTTCTTTGATGCCTCCCTTTCGTCTATAATAGCTCCGAGGTATTTAAAGTTGTCGACCTGCTCAAGGACCTGTTCTCCCACCTTAATCTGGTCTTCTTTCTTCTCGTGATATCACCATGGATTTTGTTTTAGAACTACTTATGACCACCCCTCTCTTCTCCAGTTCTTCCTTCCAGACTTGCAGGTTGGATTGGAGATGTGCCTCTAATTTAGCAATCAGGTCAACATCATCAGCAAATGCCAGCTCTGAAATACAGACTTGTCACATCTTCCAGTACCCCACTGAATACTTTCTTGTTCTCTCCTTACATACCTTGATGACATCGTCCATAAGGAGTATGAAAAGATAAGGTGACAGGGTATCACCTTGTCTTACACCAGCGGTGGTCTTGAACCCTTCTGACATATGGTTTGCTGTCCTCACATAATTTCTGCAAGACTTGTAGAAGCTCTATATAGCATGAATCAGAGGTGCTGGAATGTTCCTCCTTGCCAAACAGTCCCAAAGTTTGCTCTAGGGGACCCTGTCAAACGCCTTTTCCAGATCTATGAAACAAAGATGGATCTCACTCTTATACACAAGGGCCTTTTCACTCAGCTGTCTGAGTGTGAAGATTAGGTCTTGAGTACTTCGGTTTGCTCGGAATCCGCACTGGACCTCATCCAATTGTGGCTCAGCTATGCGTCGGAGTCTCTGCTCTAGGATTCTAGAGTAGATTTTACCAGGGACACTGAGAACGGATATGCCTCTATGGTTTCCACATTGTCGATTGTCACCCTTTTTTGAAAATCTCCCAATTCTTTGGTATGGTCTTGTTGCACCACGCTGCCTGTAGGATCCTTAAGAGTAAATGGTCGCCAGCTGCTCCCATGTACTTAACCATTTCTGGTGTTATACCATCATGCGCTGCTGCTTTGCCCATCTTGATTTTCTCCAGTGCTGCCTTCAGTTCTTCCATCTTTATGTCATCTTTACCATCATTGGTTTTCTCTTCTGTGCTAGAGGTTATCATTTCTGACGCTTTACCATGCTCACCATCGAGGAGTTCTGAGAAATATTCTTTCCATCTTTCCATTACTTCCTTCGGGGCAGTAAGCAATTTGCCTTGCTTGCCCTTTATAAATTTGAGAGGGCATTGTTTTTCCTTCCTCATGTTCTTGAGGGTCTTATAGAACAATTTCTGGTTTTCTTGCGCATCTTTTTCTAGCTTTTCTCCAAATTCTTCCCAGGACTTCTGTTTTGCTGCTAGCACCTTCTTCTTTGCTTCTGTTCTTCTTCTTCTTCTTTGATCCATAACCGCCAACCGCCAAAGCAGTCAGCGGCCATCACGCCTGGTGGCGTCTTGTAGGGGAGCAACAAATTGGTTCCACTTTGCTCGGTCGGCGGCCATCCTTCGTACAGTGCCCCAACTCTGGTTCATTCTTTGCATCTCGGCTTCCACTGTTCTCCGCTAAGTTGTTTTGAGCATGTCCTCCTGGTTACTCCGAATAAGTAGTTCTTGGTTGCTGATGGTGTTTGGCTAAAAGATTAGGAGAATTTTCCTTAGGATGATTGTGTGGAAGGAGACAGTTTCGACATTTCCTTCTCTGTTACTGTCCGACATTCCGCACCATAGAGAAGCACAGAAAGTATACAGCTCTCATAAAGTCTTAATTTCGTGTTTGTACTGTACTGGGAAGACTTCCAAATGTTGTTGAGAATAGCAAAGGCTGTTCTCGCTTCACTCATTCTGTTGTTAATGTCCTTGCTTGTTCCGCCATCAGGTGTTACTATTCATCCTAGGTAAGTAAATGTGTCTGTCTGTTCTAACTTCTGGTTCCTTACTGTTATAGGCTCAGGATTGCCCACATTTAGTGTCATGACCTCTGTCTTCTTCAGATTGATGTTCAGACCAACCTGCTGGCCATACTTATTCAGTTTATCGGTTTTGTCTTGAAAGTATTGATGTGAATGCGCGAGTAGTGCAATGTTATCTGCATATTCCAGGTCTTCCAGTGTAGAAAACGTTGTCCATCTAATTCCTCTTGGACTGCCCTCTGTTGTCTGGCGCATCACCCAATCTATGGCTGTTAAAAATAATGTTGTTTATAAGGGGCATCCCTGTCATACTCCTGTTTTCACTTCGGAAGTTAGATTACTCAATCCAACACTGCACGTTAAGTTAGAATAGAGGCTTTTTATGATGGAAACAATGCGGCTGGGAATTCCATAAGCCTTCAGAATTTTCCATAGGCTGTCCCTGTGTATGCTGTCGAAAACCTTTTCAAAATCAACAAAGTTAATGTACAGCTGTCTCTGCCATTCTGAGCACTGCTCTATAATGTTCCTGAAGGTAAATATATGATCTGCACATCTTCTGTTCTTTCTAAAGCCCGCTTGTTCTTTCCTCAGTTTATGGTCAACTGCTTTGGAAATTCTCTGGATGATTAACCTGCCTAGTATTTTGCTGGGAACTGAGAGGAGAGTAATTCCTCTCCAGTTGTTGCAGTCTGCAAGATCTCCCTTCTTGGGCAATTTGACAATTATTCCTTTACTCCACTCTGTTGGTGTTGTCTCAGTTTCCCAGACTTGTGCAAATAGTGGTTCTAATAATTCTGCTGCTAGTTCAGGGTCTGCCTTGAATATTTCAGCATTTAGATTGTCGTGACCACGCGCTTTTCCATTTTTTAACCCTTTGATTGCTGTGATGATTTCTTCTTTTCGTGGAATGTCCGTATTTACGTCTAAGTCACTTTCAGCCTCAGGAACATTCAGCTGAGTCTCTGGTGGTTCCTTATTCAGTGTTTCTCCGAAGTGCTCTGCCCATCTTGTTTCCTGCCCCTGTGCTGTGATGATGAGATTTCCTTGCTTGTCTCTTACTAACGTTATGTTGTTTGCACCTCGTTTTCTACTGATAGTTTTAGTTATTTTATAAACTGTGCTTTGTTCATTTCTCAGTGCTGCCTCTTCTGCCTGCCTTGCAAGGTCATCCAGAAATGTCCTTGTGTTAGCACGGGTTTGACGTTTTACTTCCTTGTCCAGCTGACTGTACTGTTCACTGTATATTGCCTTTAACCTGGGAGACTTAGCTTCTGTTTTCTTTCTTTTCATTTCCTTTCTCTTCGCTATGGTGTTTAGCGTTTCTGGTGTTATCCAGTCTTGGCTCTTTCTTTCCTGGAATCCCAAGCATGACATGTTGCTTTCCTTGTATATTGTTGAGATGGTGTTGAATTTCTGGTCGACATCATCGGTCTCTGTTCTTTCCTGGCTTTTGGTAATCTGATATCGTCTCTTTACGTCGACCACGAACGCTTTTCTTGTGAGGGGGTCCTTAAGTTTCGTGATGTTATATCTTTTCTGTGTGACTGCAACTGGTCCAGCAGCTCTGAGTTTCACCTTAAGTCTTGCTACTACTAGAAGATGATCACTTCCCACATCTGCGCCTCTTCTTACTTTCACGTCTTGTAGTGCATGTCTCCATCTGCCATTGATCATTATATGATCTATCTGGTTTCTGTCTCTTCCGTTTGGTGATTCCCATGTTAACTTGTGCACTTCTTTGTGTGGAAAAAGTGTTCCTCCAATGACCAGGTTGTTAATACTGCAGAATTTATTAATTTGTCCCCATTCTCATTTACTGTTCCACTGCCGCATTTCCCCATTACTCTTTCGTTATAATTATTGCGTGTTCCAACTTTCGCATTTAGGTCTCACATTACTATAACAAGATCGTACCTGGGAACAGTTTCCATTTCCTTTTGTACCTGTTAATAGAACTCGTCCTTGATCTCTTCAACGCTTTCGTTTGTTGGTGCATAGCATTGTATAATTGTGGTGTTGGTGAATCTCCCTCTCAGTCTTGCTCTTATCAGTCTGTTGTTAACGGGTTTCCATTCCAGTAAAGACCTTTCCATTCCTTTCTTCAGGATAATGGCTACACCTTCGTTATGCTGACCATCCTCTCTGCCAGAATAAAGTACTGTTTCCCCTGTAGCTGTTTTTATTCTCCCCATCCCTGTCCATCTGCTCTCGCTTATTCCCAGGATATGTAATTTGTAATTCCTTATCTCTGCTGTTATTTGTCTCAGCTTTCCTGCCTCATTCATAGTTCTGACGTTCCAAAAACCAATTCTGGTTTCGTGTTTTGCGGTCAGGGCATCCGTTTTCATGCCAATGGCTTCCTTTGGGCTTTCACCACTATCAGTCATACGTGCCTGAGACTTCGGATGTCCGTCCCGCATCAAAGTTTTTTTCATTTGTTGCCGTTTCCGTAACATGTGTGGTTGTTTTTACATAGACGGGGGTGTCGGCCCTGTGCTGAAAACCCCCAACCTGGAGGACCAGGGTACCAGCTTTTGTCTGACCCCTACCCACGCAGACCAGTCCAGCTTGGTTGAACCTACCAGGAGTAAATCTCCCACTGGCATAGCTCTGGGGATTGTCAGGGTACACAAGCTGCCATACCGCTACAAGGTACAAGTATAGGTACCATTGATGGCAGTTGCTTCTGTTCTGAGTATCACATATTCTCTATATTTCTCTATTTGTACTGCTGTGTTTTGAGCTCCTAAGAATTGTTTCCATGCCTTTTTCTTCTCTCTTATTTTCTCTTTGACTTCCTCTGTCCACCAAGGTGTCCTCTTTCTCTTGTTCCCAAGTCGCACTTCACCACATGCTTCTGCAGCAGCTGTCTTTATGATGTCCTTGAATTTAAGCCAGAGGGTTTCCAAGTCATCAGGTTGCTCTTCTGTGTTTCTCACCGCTGTAGCAATAAGCCCCTGATATCTGGTCTTAATTTCTAGCTCTCTCAGCTTGTAGATCTTAATGCTCATTTCACCCGTTCGTTTACTTAGCTTCTTGCATGATGTTGGGCAGTTCCTAGGCTGAGCAACTCTTTCAGTTGTTATTTTGATTGTAAGCAGGTAGTGATCACTTCCAATCTCTGGCCCCCTCCAGACTCTAGCATCCCGGACATATTTGAATGAGCTCCTCCTAACAATGGCATAGTCAATCACTGACTTCTCATTCTTTGTTGGTTCATATCTAGTGTATGCATGCATGCGCTTATGGGGGGAACTTTGTGTTTGTAATGATCAGATTCTGCTCACTGCAGAATCTAAGGAGTCGCTTTCCATTGTCATTGACAGTATCTTCTCCATATCTTCCGATAACTCTACCCCATCTATCAATGTCATTTCCAACTCTGGCATTGAATTCTCCGAGCATGATAATTTTATCTAAGCAGTCATCCACTGTCCTTTGAAGCAGCTCGAAGAATTCCTCCTTGACCTCTGCTCTCATCCTCATTTGGCTCATACACTATGACGAGGTTGACAACCATAATGCGCTCCGAGACAAAGTTCCATCCCTTGATACTATCTTTTTGGTTTTTGGCCACAATGCAACCCACGCCCCCTTTAGCTCTTTCAAATGTGGGTACACCACTGTAGAGCAGCGTGTTGTCATCGAGATCTACGACTCCGTGTCCCTTTTTCATTGTTTCCGTTATAGCCAGGATTTCTAGTTTTGCTTTCCTCATCTCTTCCACCAGCTCCTCTTCTTTCCCATTTATACTTCTTGTGTTGCAAGTTCCATAAGTCGTAGTTCGTAGTCCGTTCCAGTTCGTCGCCTTTAGAATCAGTCCGGTTTTCTCTCTTGTAGTTCTCGTAATCAAATGTTTAAAGCAAACAGGTGATTGGCATGGTGTAGAGGCTGCCTCCTTACGGCCTCCAAGCAGGCAGCCCTCCTCCTTTTTCAGCCGGGCTTAGGACCGGCCTAGTTGATTTTTATTAAAACAAAATATATAACAATTTATAACAAGTGGTACAAAAAATACTGGAGCGGTTGTTATGAAATAAAGGTTTTCAAAGTTCTAAAGGTGGGAGTGAAAAAATGGGGGAGAATCGCCATATCTACCTACCTGCCTGTATGCCTGTCTGTCTGTCTGGCTGTCCTATCTATCTATCTATCTATCTATCTATCTATCTATCTATCTATCTATCTATCTATCTATCTATCTATCTATCTATCTATCTATCTATCTATCTATCTATCTATCTATCTATCTATCTATCTATCTATCTATCTATCTATCTATCTATCTATCCATTCATCCATCCATCCATCCATCCATCCATCCATCTATCTATCTATCTATCTATCTATCTATCTATCTATCTATCTATCTATCTATCTATCTATCTATCTATCTATCTATCTATCTATCTATCTATCTATCTATCCACGTTTCCACGAGCATGTAACTGTCATTGTAATATTTTCATTTTAAATTGCATTTTTTTATATTAAGTAGCTTTATTGCTTGACCTCTCTCTCTCTCTTTCTCTCTCTCTCTCTTTCTCTCTCTCTCTCTCTCTCTCTCTATCCCTCTCTCTATGTGCGTGAATGACTATGAAAGGGTGTTAAAGAAAGCTTACAGCCTTTATTTTGGTTGTGAGATCGGTGACCAGGACCGGTATTGGGACCCACATATATGTTCTCAATCCTGTGCAACGAATCTGCGCTGCTGGTTGAACCAAAAAAAACGATCGATGAGTTTTGCAGTTCCAATGGTGTGGAGGGAACCGACAAACCATCTTAATGATTGTTACTTTTGCATGACTCCTCCAATTGGACATGGTATTTCTAAGAAGAAAAAGCGGCCTGTGGCCTATCCGAATATTCCCTCTGCTATGCGGCCAGTGCCTCACGGGGAAGGACTTTCTGTTCCTGACCCACCAGAATCTTATACTCTGGATGATGAAGAAGATAATAAGGCCAGTGGACAAACGTCACCGTGAAAGCATCTACATCACGAGATCCCGATTTCGTGCCTATTGAAGAGTCTGTACAGCCACATACAATTACCCAGAGTGAATTGAATGATCTAGTGAGAGATCTGGAATTTCCATAAAGTAAAGATGAGCTGTTGGGGTCCAGACTGCAGCAATGGAATCTTCTAGAAGAGAATGTGCATGTGTCTGTGTTTCGTGCTCGGCAAAAAGGTCTGCTTCCATATTTCAAAATAACAGATAACCTCATTGCTTGCGTTGATATACTGTGTCTGATGGCAGCACTGCACAGCAACTACGTACAAAGACGACGATTGGAGGCTGTTCATTGATTCGTCCAAGTTGAGCTTAAAAGCTGTGCTGCTCCATAAAGGTAACATTTTACCACAAGATCTTGGTTCCTCCTCTCCACATCAAACTTGGACTAATGATGAATTTTGTAAAGGTTATGGATCGAAATGGGGCAGGATTTTTATACCTTCTGATAACTTTCCCAGACAGTGAGGCCAAAATCAAGGAAGGTGTATTTGTCGGTTCACAGATACGTCAGCTCTTCAGAGATCAGCGTTTTGATGATATCCTCACAGGTGATGAAAAGTTAGCTTGGAATGCTTTCCAGCAAGTGGCCACAAACTTTCTAGGAAACAATAAGGCTGACAATTACCAGGAGCTTGTAGAAACCCTCTTGCAGCGCTACGAGAGACTAGGGTGCAACATGTCTTTGAAATTACACTTTTTACACTCTCATCTGGATTTCTTCCCTGCTAACTGCGGTGCTGTCAGTGACGAGCATGGGGAACGATTTCATCAGGACATTACTACCATCGGGAAAAGGTACCAAGGGAAATGGAATGCAGCAATGCTAGCAGATTATTGTTGGAACCTTGTGAGAGATACTCCAGAAATTCATTACAGGCGACAGGCAAAAAGGCATCGCTGTGAATCATTTCCTCTATGAGCATTATTATCATATGGTATGTATATGCAAATGTGTAAAACTTGTTTTACAGATATTTAAAAAACTAGAGCTAATCTGGTGTTTTAACGGTCATTTTCATGTTCAACAGCCCAAACAACATAAAGGTAACTTGGTTTAATCTCAGATTCACATAAAAAGTCAAAATTTGTTGTCCAGTGTTATCTGCCCCCATAGAAAGAGCATTTGCCTGTCAACGTCTCATCCATAGGTCAACATCTCTTTTCCTCTTCCGCTGGTTTTTTTTAATGTGAATAATTTGTTTTATATCCATGTAATATTATTATATAATGTAATGTATGTGAGAATGTACCCGCATACCACTGTACTTTAGAAATGTGAAATGTTTTCGTTTGTTTAAATGGGATGATGTATATGAGAATAAGCAGATATACATTTTTGTAAAAACTGTTCAAAGACTTTTTCTGCTACAGAAGTGCGCGAGAAAGTGTTATTATTATTATTTCATTTTCCGCCAATAATGTATGGATATACAAGGGGCTTGACATAAGTCTTTGGCCTGGCCATGAAGAAGTCATAGGAGGAAGATGAAACTTGTCACATTTAAAGTTCATCATATTTGCACTGAATGTGTGAAGTACGCGTTTGTTTCTGCAATGGGTTTTCTCGCTACGGTGCACGGCGCAATGTACCATATTGACCGGATCTGCTGCTCCAACGATTTGACAAAACAATGGAAAAGAAGGAGGCCAGAGCTGTGATAAAATTTCTGATGTTTCAAGGAAAAACACCTACAGAAATACACAGGGAGGTGGAACCAGTGTTTCATGATTCTTGTCCTTCATATACTTCGGTAAAAAACTGGTGTGAACAGTTTAAGTGCGGCCGCTCAAATGTTGCTGATCTGCCAAGATCTGGTAGACCAGCCTCAGAATGCAACGATGAAAATGCAACAAGAGTAAAGAAAATCATTGACCAGGATCGAAAAATGACAATTGTGGAGATAGCTAGTAGAGTAAAACTGAATGAAAGAACAGTTTATAGAATTTTACACAACAAACTGAACATGAGAAAAGTGTGTGCACGCTGGGTTCCGCGACTGTTGACACGTGAACAGAAGCAAACGAGGGTAAATTGCTGTCAACAGTTGCTCAAAAAGTGTCAGTCAAAAAACTTTTTGGAGACCATGGTGACAGTAGATGACTTGGGTACACCATTATGACCCCGAATACAAAATTGCCAGCATGCAATGGAAAACCCCGGGCTCCCCAACACATGTCAAGCCGAGAGCGCAGAAATCTGCAGGAAAAATGATGCTGACTGTTTTTTGGGACGCCAAAGGTGTCCTGTTGAAAGATTATCTGCCTCGTGGCAACACAGTTAATGGACAGTACTATGCAGATCTTCTCACCAAACTAAGAAAGGTTGTGACCAGGAAACGAGGGATAACGCGCACTCAAAATCTCCCTTTGCTTCAAGACAACGGCCCTCTCACAAATGGCATGGCTTGGTCTATAATTTCTTGAACGAAGCGTGACCACATCTCCTTATTTGGTAGTATCAGTCACTATGGTAGATGTCTGAAACCTTTCTTAACGCTTCTTTTCATGACCATAAAAGGCGCGACTGTGTAAGACTTTTATCTCGAATGTTCTTCGAATCGTCTTATTGTGAACGGCAACTCAGAGATTGTCGTTCTGCGCATGTCAAACCGGGAGTTCGTTCTGTGTGTTCCGCCCAGTTGGGGCAGTTTAGAAATGGTTTAAGAAGCGAGCAGACGCAACTGCGTCTTGTGATTCTCTGAGGGAAATACAGTGTCTTAGTGAGTTAGTTAGCTAACTAGACTATTTCCCAGTATTATGCAGCCTGCATGGAGGCATATGTTCATGGTTGATTTTCCGAAATAAGGTAATTCCTCTTGTATCGAACTTTATGCTATCGTCTAGAGGTTCGTCATTTTGTCGCCTATTTGCTCGCCTGTGTGATGCAAAATGGAGAGGTACTTTGACTAGGATTAAGTCACCGGTATCTGTATACCTGAACTAGTTAAATATATATGGGTCGCTCTAGACCAACAAGACTGTTGTCTGTGTTCCAGGATTCGTTATATCAGAGATCACGTCCAAGTCAGATGGTTAGACTTAGGAACATTATAAAGGTCGAGCTGACCTGTAGCCCATGTATGCTATTCACGTGCAGACAGTGAACGGACTTATTGTATACAACTGATCTGCTAGCATCAGAATGGGAGCATTTATTATTGTTTATGAACATTGAAGATCTGTAGCTGACACTGTTGCAGAAGTTATAGAAATTATTATTATTTATACAGCTTCACGAACTAGCACTCGATGATTGATGAATTTCTGAATCTATTGAACTGTGATGTCTTATGACGCATATATACAACAGCTATCATTGCTGACTACAGAAATTGTTTTCAATGTGCCATATCATCTTGCTGAACTCGTTAACCATGTTGATGTCATAAGTATCATGACTGTTTTGTGGCGTGCAATAAATGAAAGAAACTTATACAACGAAGTTACCCTTTCTATGACTCTACACGTCATGTTGCCTGTGTGATAACCCATTGAACTGTTCCACTACCACATACACAGCAACATCCTAAATCAGAGAAGACACCTACATCTTACACTTTAACACCAGGTGTCGATAAGGGTGGCAAGTTACCACTTCAGCACAAATCCACCCTTATCATTTTTGGTGGCCAGAGCTGGTTCTATCATCTGATATTTTGGCGCACCATATCATTTTTGGTGGCCATAGGTTGGTTCACTCTGATTCCAGCTATCAAGGGGGTCAGCAAACCCAGACATCATCATCATACTAGATACAACTACAGCATCAACTACCACCTTACAAGAAATTTTATTGAAAGTATCCGGATTTTCTGACAGTTGCTGATTTTGAAACTACCCGGCGCTGCTCGGCAATATTGAAGTTTATGTAAAATTAGAAGGACAAGTACCGAGCGAATGGATTTCCTGATCTGGTGAAAAGAAGGACAAGTGCCGTAACAACTGTTCCGGTCTCAGGGGTACTGTTGCGGGTTCAGAAGGTCAAGTGCCGGTTAAATCAATTTAGAAGATTCAGAAGGTCAAGTGCCGTAACAACTGTTGCAGTATTAGAAGCTCATTTCCTTCGTCATGGCTGTTTATGGGAGCAGAAGTTAATCAACGTTGGATCATTATCCTCAGAATGCTGATTACATCCTGTTCTGCACCGTGCTGACGCTGGATTTATAGAAGTTAAGTGGCCTGTTTTGTTTGTGAACTGTGCCCTTATGTTCTAACTGAGCCTTCTGTACTTTCACACTTTCTCCTATTGTTTTCATGATACATGTTTATATGTTATATGTTATTTGTTATTTGTATATTTATATGTTTATATTTCAGCGGGTTTTCTCGGTTGGGCGGAGTCTTACAGTAGAAGATACCACGTCACAGAGGTTCTACTGTTAGCGTTTTCGTTAGGGACTGTGCGAATTTCCTACAGTGAAATTTGCTAGCGACAATCGTTGCTATATCTGTTTAGTTGTGACGAGTTGTGCTTTATTTTTTGTTTCTTGTATATATATATTTTTTTTCTTTTTTCTTCTCTCTCTTTCTTTGTGTTTTTTAGTTTCGATTTCGATTGTTTGTATTTGTAGGTCTCCCCCTTTGCTATTATTCAGTTCTTTACGTATATTTTTGTGTATACACTGTAGCGTCATTTGTTAGTCATATCTTCGCATATTTCTTTTTAGTTTTGCTGTTTGTGTATTTGACTTATGCGAATGTTTTCGTATTGTTTGATCTTTGTTGATTGTTTACATTGACTCTGATCTTTGTTATTGTTTACATTGACTCTGATCTTTGTTATTGTTTACATTGACTCTGATCTTTGTTGTTGTTTACATTGACTTTGATCTTTGTTATTGTTTACATTGTTTATGACTTTTGTTATTGTTTACATTGTCTTGTTATTGTTTACATAGTTCTTGCATAGTTAGCTTTCACTATTGTTGATATATGCTCATGCACTATTGGTCTATAGTGCACTTATCATAACAAACTGGTGTTTTTTGCTTATGCACTATTGTAGTGCAGTTATGATAAATAACTGATGATTATGCACTGATTTGGGTAGTGCACTGTTAATTAAGAGGTGACTTGTGATATTATTATACATTTGATAATACAAGTTGGTGTCAACTCCTGTTTCCCACAGAGATTGGGTTCAACATAGAGATTATACAAGCACTTTATTAAGTCTTGTTGCTATTTTAACAGAGGGCTTGAAATAGAACAAAAGGAAACTGCATTATGCCAGGTTTAAGAGGAAAAAAAAGATTTTCAAATGGAAAAAAACAAAAAAGAGAAAGCCAGAATCTCAGGAGAAGAGGCTTCTGGCTGAAGCTGAAAATAAGAGACTTGAAAAAGAAGCTGAAATTAAGAGACTTGAAAAAGAAGCTGAAAATAAGAGACGTGAAAAAGAGGCTGAAGGACAAAAGTTACAGGCCCAGGCTGAAGAAAGAAAGTTACAGGCTGAGGCTGAAGAAAGAAGGTTACAAAGAGAGGCTGATGAGAGAAAAGCAAAAATGGAACATGATGAAAAAATCTTAGCTTTAGAGTTAGAGAAGTTAAAGTTATTGAACACTGGTAAT
>JAMPIV010006253.1:0-136107 GCA_024509875.1 Oreohelix idahoensis
AGATTTATTTAATATTATGATTTAGTTTTTTATGTTTTTAATTTTTTTTATTTTATTATATTTTATTAATTTAATGATTGTTTTTTATTATTTTTATTTATATTATGTGGTATATACTTTATTTTACAGTGAATTTACTTCAGAATTTTATATGTTTTTATTTTATTTATATTATAATATATAAATATATTTATTACTATACATGTTTTCACCTTAAAAATTATAACAATGATAATAGATACGAGAGGCATGTTACAAAATGAAAGCACAACAGTTGGGCCTAGTCATTGCGGTAAAAACAAAATGAAACACCACGTAATAAACAGAACAAATACGATTACAATATTTTGATAAGTCTCAATAGAACCACTCCACAAAACCTCCCCATTAGTTTTGTTCTTGCAGAAGACTCGTTTAAAATAATTGGCCGTGTGATAAGACCAAGGAATAAACGTCCAAGGTCGATCAGCCATAAGGAAGAACTTCTAAATGATGAAATGCGAGTCTGAACCCCACCTGCCTGCATTTACAAGCAGGAGGGGGTGCATTTCTGATTATCGACACGCTAGTGAGCAGGCGATGAGATCCCGTGGTGCCACCCCCAGTCTGAGCATGCAGCCAGCAGATTATCAGCAGCGTGCGACATGCAATGGAAACATCCCGGTTAATCACCAAAAAAAACCCCAAGTAATTACCAGAGTGCACAGATTTTCCGCCGAATAATGTTACTGCTAATCCGCATTTTTTTTTAACCATGATTAGGGCTCTCTATCGTAGACTTTAAAGAGTCCAAAGACGTGAGACATCAGATAATGCCCCATCCAGCTATCAAAAGAACAGATCCTAGTACAGACCAATACCAATTTGACCAACCAATAGTTAAACGACCCACCGGAAATTGGAAATTCACCACTGGTGTGTTGGAATCTGTTGCAACGACAATGCTCTCCACATGCATTGCGAAAATTGGTAGACAGAGTACGTCGTAGCTTTTGAAATTTGATGTGGGATTAGTTCTGAGGCCACACCCATGCCCTGAAACCCATGTCCCATATGTAAGATTCTCTCACACCTTCAGCCCTCCGGCAGTAAAAAAAATTCTTTTTCTTCATATTTGTTCATTATTCCACGGTGTTATGTGACACTTCATTTTTGCCCTTTCACCATTCATTTTACTCTTTTATGCTGGACATACCAAGAAGACAATGGTGAATCTCTAGCCCACGCCACTCCCCTATGACAGTAATTGCTACGGGTGATGTCAAATGTTCGTATCTTATTTGTGTCGCTTCACGCTTCACAAAGACGTGTTCCAGCTTACGCCAGGTTATTCAAAGACGGTCAGCGATCAAATTATTTTATCGTAAGATAATCTGTCTTGACTAGCCATCTTTTAAGGGGGGCATCTATACACCAGGAAAAAGACAAAAAAGAAAACATAAATATTTTTTGATTTTCATATAATAATTGTGTTTTAAATATTTTATAAGCCTTTTTACGTTGATATTCTTTTTGAATTATGTGTTTATCTGTAATAGTTTTAGAGTTATCAATGTTCAAAGAGAATCAGATAAGTGTTTTAACATTTTAAAAACTAAACTTTAACGAAAACAGGGCTTGCGATTCACAGTTCCGGTGATATTTTCTACAATTTTAAAGCTATAGCCTTCAAATTTTGCACACTTGTAGCCCAGGTTATCCTTTATGGCATGAACCTCCACTTTTTTCTTACATGGTATAGAAACAGAGATATTGCTATACAAAGTTCTAAATTTGTGCTATTTAAAAGGGTCATATTGCAAGAGCCATATCTACAAAACTCATTGGGGTAGACATTTTTGGGTGGTTCACGCCATAGGTAGGGATGTTATGCACATCATCTGCTGGTTTGGCATTCTTTGCACCTTTTATGTGAGTGAAATTCATTCCCAGGTGCACTGGGGGTTTTCCTTTCTTTTTTTTTTCATCACTTCATGTTAATTAATTATTTTCACATAAAACATTAAAATTTATAAAGTAAACTTTGTTCATCATAAAATATAATATCTCTTGTAACATGTGGTCAAATTTTATGTCAACAAGTTTGTTAGTTATTTTCCTGTTAATTTTTTAAAAAGATAACCCATTTCTGGGTGGGTGTTCCCCCTTAAAGCGACGGTGCTTGTTTATCCAAGCTTGTGTTGGGCAGGAGTGCTGAATAGAACTAGATTTGTTTGTCTGGACAAACACAGGTGACTAGCGACCATCCCTGAGTCATTACGCCAGAAAAACACGGTCACAATATTGTGATGGACAGAGGTGCGGCCGGAAGTCTTATGTAACGATATGGCATCACTGTTGTAAGAGGCCACGCGTGTATATTAAATTTAATATTTTTCAAATACGCATGGGATGAATAATGATACATACTTGTAAACCGACCCCTCTAGTGCTAGAGAGCGATTGGTTCGCCAGAATCTACAATGAATTTGATTGGAACATTCAGCGGAAACACAGCTGGATTTGAACTGGAAACTGTACAATATAATGTAGTGAAATCCAAGACACAGAACACACAGAGAGATCGCATTGTACAGCGAACAACTCCCAAGAAGCCAGGGAGATATTGCACTTAGTATTCCATACTTATACGTGACAGTTCAACGTATTTGGGTAACTCTGAAAACTTAAGAGTAAACCCGCACATTTAAATACAAGACTGAAAACTTAAGGGAGCAGGGTTTTACTATAACAAGACTGGAAACCTAGGAATCAGATTCACCAGTGATAACTTACTTACTTACTTAGTCATTCCCCTTCTACCGTGAGGAGTAGAGGTTTGGAAGAGAAAGCGCCAGACTATCCTATCGGCTGTCTTGCTCCTGGCCTGGTTCCATTCTAGTCCTCGGTCCTTCAAAGATTGTCTAATGTTGTCCTCCCAGCGGACTGACCAGTCATAAGAAGACTTTAACTCATGTTTTCCCAGGTAGTGATTTTGCAGAGACACTCGTCGTCAGAGGAATTAACTCTAATTTCCCAGACCCAGTCGTAAGAGGAATTTAACTCAAGTTTTCACAGCAAGTGATTTCGCAGAGACACCCGCCGTCAGAGGAATTAACTCTAATTTTCCAGACCAAAGTGATTCGAACAGCATCTAACCTAAAGTGCTGTGTCCATTCTAATCTGTGCAGGAGATTGTGTGTACCCATTATTTGGGGTAAGTGTAAACATTTCTATTCCAAACGTGAATTAAACATGGGTACATGTGTCTTTTATCACCCACAGATTATAATTTTCTGACATCCAAACAGTTATCTCACAAATTAAAACTGAGAATCATAAAGTGTTATATATATTCTGCATTTCTGTATGGTGCAGAAACATGGACGATGAATAAGCATTAGGAAGAAAGAATTGAGGCTCTTGAAATGTGGATATATAGAAGAATGGGGCGTATCTCATGGAAAGAGATGAAAACAAATAAGGAGGTCCTAGAAAATCTAGGTTTGAAAAGAGAACTAATGAGAGAGGGCAAAGTTCGGCAGCTAAAATACTTTGGCCACATAAAAAGGCATAACACCTTGCAGAAGACCATAACAGAAGGGAGAGTTGAAGGCAAACGTGCAAGGGGAAGACAGCGCTATAAGTGGGAAGATAACATCAAGAGATGGACAGGAAAGAGTCTATCAGAGTGCACCACCAAGACAAGAGACAGAAGACGTTGGAGATCCATTACAGCCAACCTTCGTTGTGGAGATGGCAACTGATGATGAGATTATAATTGTTAAAATTTAGTAGCCACACGAAGCCATACTTTTTCTTAAATTCGAGCGGCAAATCTAACACCGTGTCATTCAATCGCCGTGTCAAGGCCATGGAAGATGAATCTCTTGGAGTTGTCAGATTTTACACGCAACAAAAAGAAATGTGTGCAGTTTTTGCAGGAACGAGGAATTATACACACCGTCCGACTGTGTGCTAACAATCATGTCATGAGTTTGTCTCTCACAGTTTGCCAAGATCGTTAGAGATGCCGCACATGTCAGCAGGACACTCCTGTTCGTTCTGGCACATGGTTAGAGGGCACACATCTGTCCTTCAGGCAGATTATTCTGTTCATTTACTGTTGGAGTAAAGAGATGACTAGCATTGCTTTCTGTAAATCAGAGCTAGGAATTGCCAATAAAGCTGTCATAAAATGGAACAGCAATCTCCGTGAGGTTTGTGCAAATTCACTAATTGCTAATCCCGCTGTAATTGGCGGTCCCAATACGACGTTTGAGATCGATGAAAGTGTGTTCACACGCAGAAAAAATAACGTCGGTCGTTTATTTCCACAGCAGTGGGTATTCGGTGGCATTTGTCGTGAAACAAGTGAGTGTTTCGTGGTTCCAGTGCCGGACCGCTTAGCGGCTACACTAATGCCCTTTATCATAGCCAACATTCGTCCTGGTACGACAGTTGTGTCTGATAAATGGCGCGCATATAGTACCATTCAGAATTTGCCAGGTTTAACTCACGAAACGGTGAATCATTCTGCAAATTTTGTCGACCCAAATACAGGAGCAAACACACAACGAATAGAGAGGTTGTGGAAAGCTGCCAAAGAACGCAACAAACGTCAAAACGAAACACAGAGACACATGTTAGATTCCTACATGTGTGACTATTTGTGGCGACATCGGAATAAAGTTCGGCAGTCAGACCCGTTCGACAGTATCCCGCATGACATTACAGAATTTTGGCCTCCTCTTTAAATTGTGCTGCTACGAACGAACATGTGTATGTCCTGATATGGGCATAGCTTCAGCGATCCTTGGTGATCTGTTCCCCTCACGGTCCTTTTTAGGGCCCTGAAAACCCACAAAACTGCATCACTGTCCTTTTGAGGGCCCAGAACAAAACTGCACCACGGTCCTTTTTAGGGCCCAGAAAACCAACAAAACTGCACCACGGTCCTGTTTAGGGCCCACAAAACCAACAAAACTGTACCCTGACAAGAAATCGCTACTCACTGATCCTTTATTTGTTTTCGCCGTTGGGTGGGGAGGGCTGGGTGGAGAGGGCTGGGTGGGGAGAGGGTCCCCTCGCTACGCACTGATCCTTGTCAAATGTTGACACAATTATCCTGCCACCCCTACTTGCGAAATGCATAATAGACTAGTCCCGCGCAGGCAAATTTAAGGAAAATGTAGACACAATTATCCTGCCACCCCTACTTGCGAATTGCAAAATAGACTAACCCCGCGCAGGCAAATGTACGGAAACCGGTGTGGTCATTGAATTTCAGAATGGGTGAAAAAAGACACAAGTTCCTAACTGTCATTTTACCATTGCTCTTCTCTTTATTAATTTTATTTGTTAGGCTTCATATTTACCTAATAATTTATATATGTGGATTAGAATATTTCATGACAACTCCCCTCTTAAAACAGACATTATATGTCAGTCCTTTATTCTATATACACATAGAGAAATTTATTATTATTTCTGGGGTTTACGGTGATTCTCATCACACGGATGGCGGCTTAAAAAATCCGCTCCCAGATTGGTTTTTCCAGATATATATTCAATGCTAAAATTATATGGAGCCAGAAGCAAAGACCATCGGAGTAACCTAGAGTTCTCATGCTTAGCCTGTGCTAAAAACGATAAAGGTTTGTGGTCAGTTTGCAACTTAAATGCCTTCCCATATAGATAAATATTGAATTTCTTTATTGCCCATATTACTGCAAGACATTCTTTTTCGCTAGTTGAGTAGTTGATTTCAGCTTTATTCAACTTTCTGCTAGCATATGCCACTGGGCTTAATTCCCCATCCAATGCATCTGATTTCTGTAGTAAAGTTGCACCTAACCCAATATTACTTGCATCCGTCCTTACTATGAATTCTTGACTTAAGTCAGGTAATTTCAAAATGGGTTTACTTGTGAGCTTTTCCTTCAATTCTTGGTAAGTCATTTCACATTGTGGTGTCCATGTAATGCGATCTGGAAGTCCTTTACGTGTCAATTCCGTTAAAGGTGCACATATGGAATTAAAGTTTTTGATATACTTCTGGTAGAAACCACATAATGAGACAAAGGATCTCACGTCCTTCTTGGTTTGTGGTCTCGGGGCTTTCTGTAGTTTCTCTAAATTCTTTGGGTCAGGGGTCATGTTTCCCTGATAAACTGTGTGTCCCAAAAATTCCAATTCTTTACATCCAACGCAACATTTGGTTGGTCGGGCTGTTAAATTTGCCTCCCTAAGTCGATCAAACAGCATGTTCAGAGAGTCAATGTGTTCCTCAAATGTTTCTGTTGCTATAAGGATATCATCCATAAAATTTGTTATACAGGGATTATTCAGAGGATCCAATAATTTTCTCATCATTCTAGAGAAGACACTAGGCGCATTCTTCAATCCAAATGGCAATCTATTAAACTCATAGTGTCCTTCTGAGGTACTAAAAGCTAGGTATGGTCTAACCTCAGGCTTTACTGGAATCTGATAGTATCCTTTACTCAGATCCACTTTTGAGAAATATTTAGCTTTATTTAGCCTGGCAAACAGCTGATTTGTATCCGGCAATGGATCCACCTGTCCTTCTGTAATAGCATTCAGTCTCCTGTAATCTATACAGAGTCTATGTTCTCCAGAGGGCTTCCTTAAGAGAATACCACCCCGGAACTATACGAAGACTCACTGTGCGAAATAATTCCTTCCTTCAATAGATAGTCTATCTCTTCCTTCAAAGCTTTTTCCTTAGCAAACGGAATCGAATATGGTTTCATACAGACAGGTGTGGAGTCTATGAGTTTCATATCATATTCCAATAGGTTTGTATGCCCTGGTCGGTCTGTTAACACCTCTGCATGATTATTTAGAACCTGTTGCACTCTCTCTTTCTGAGTTTTCGTTAAATGTGTACTGATTTTCACCTGTGCTGCTGTCTCACAGGGGTGTAATGGATATTCAAATGATGAAAGTGGTTCCTTTTTCATCTCCATGGCGATGGACAAGGTCAACAAGTGTGTCTCTTCCTGATGTTCTCTTTCCAAATATTTCTTCAGGAGATTCACATGATAGATTTTTTCTTTCCCCTTCTTATCTATCTTATAATTTGTTCTAGACACCTTCTCTAGAACTGTATATGGACCCTGCCATCCAATTTGTAACTTATTCTGACTCCCAGGCAAAAGAAGCAGTACCTTCTCTCCCACAGCCAAATTTCTGTCTTTCGCCTTCCTGTTATAATAGGCAGCATGTTTCTTCCTGGCTTGTTTCAAATTTTCATTGGCAAGTTTCCAGCCAGTTTTCAACCGAGTGGTCAGCTCATTCACATATTGGTATGAAGATGTAATGTTTTCCTCTGCCTTTTCATCAGTCCACGTTCTTAACAAAGCTACATATGGACCTTTAATTGTGTGGACCTATTTGTCCATGCACCGGTATGGTCTCTTCCACTTGAAGCTTTATAGTGATGATTTTTCCTCCCAGAATTTTCATTCACAAAACGACCGCTACCAATTTTTCTTTTGGGGCTTTCTCCCCTCTTAAAATTCTTGATGAGAGATTTCCTCTCTACATCCTCTTCCTCCAGTTTGTTTAAGTCCGATTGAGGGATTGTCGGCTTATCCTGGGGTAAGACATCTTTTTGCACTCTCCGCATAGTGGCCATTGTAAAACAGTTAAGTGAAGCTTGTCCGTGAAAAGGGGCTTCCCATTCCATTTGGTCCACTTTATCAAATCTATTTTTCTTTTTATTATCAGGCCTGATTTTGCCCCGTGGCGTGTCCAGGTCCTGATCCATGTTCCCACTTGTGGGTGTTCCCTCATGTGCTATGCTACACCTTTCTACAAAATTTTCAATGTCCCATCTTGCTTTGGGCCAATAATAATTGTGAGCCACCTTTTGAATGATGGTACCTATCTTCTCATGGTCCCCATCTGGTTTCACATGTAGGCTCCTTATTAATTCTGTCCTGTATCTTTTTGGAAGAACCAGCTGTCCGTGACCATTGGATCTAGCTCCAGTCTTCCTATACATCAACTTGTTTTTCATGTAAAAATCTCCCTTGCCTGGAGTTGTATGACAAGTTGACAATTTTCTGAAACAAGGCTTGAGTGTTTTATCCCCAGCCTGTGCCTTCCTCATCTCTTCTGGAGTGGTATCTAACATAATATCCTCCTCCTGTCTTGAGGTCGACCTGACCTGAAGGGTTGCCATATACACAGGTTTCCTTCTGCAACGGTCAGTGTCATGATTGTCCATCTGACAATTCTTACACCACCTTTTTCCTTGGTTGAAAGATTTTCTTTCATCATATTTCCTTTCATCGAATTGTGGGAATTTATTTTTATTGTCATACCGTGGCCTATCAAATTGGTGCTTACCTTTATTTTGATCCCTAGGATCAAATTTATTAAAGTTCTGTGGTGCCCTAAAGTTATCCACCTGTTTCTTTTTATTACCTGTTACCTCTGCTTGAGCTGCTTGATACCTTTCAGCAACATTTAGCAACTCACCCAGCCTCTCTGCACCTTGTTCCATGAGAAACTTTCTCAGGTCTGGAGCCATGGACTCTCTTAGTTGCTCTATAAGGACCATTTCCTTAAGATCTTGGGTTTTCCCCAGAGAAGTCCATTTCTCCAAGTATGTCTCTATTCGTGCAGAGAACTGGTGATAGGTTTCACCTGACAGTAGTTTAGCATTCCTAAATTTTTTTCTATAGAATTCTGCATTCTTTTCATACCTTAACAAAAGAGCCTGCTTTAGCATGTCATAATTTTCCTGATCACCTCTGCTCATTTTTGCAAAAACTTCATAAGCTGCCCCACGAAGTCCCTGAGATAACTTTAAGCTCCACCTTTCTCTCTCTAACCCATACGTGGTAGCTAATAGCTCATACCTATTTATATAGCTCTCAATATCATCGTCTTTCTCAACAAAATGATCTAAATGAAAATTCATAGCTGAGATTGAGGCTCCTGAGTAACCGTAGCATCAGAGGCAAAGGGACTGGCACCATTTTCAGGAGCATGGCCTTGAAACTCAAACTCCCTTAGTCGTAACTCATGTTCCCTTTGTAATCTCTTCTCCTCCTTTTCTGCTTCCCTTTCTGCAGCTAATCTCTTCTCTTCCCTTTCTGCAGCTAATTTCTTCTTTCCTCGGCTTCTCTTTCTGTAGCTAATCTTTTGTCTTCTCTTTCTGCCTCCAATTTCTTAGCCTCTTTGTCAGCCTCAATCTGCAACCTCTTAGTCTCAGCCTCAGCTTCAAATTGTAACTTCTTAATTTCCCTGTCAGCCTCTAACTTTCTTTCGGCTTCAAACCTTCTTTCTTCGCGTTCAATAAATTTGTCACATTCCGTAGTAACATAGGCAACCATAACTTGCCCATCTAATCCTAACTCTTTTGCAGTCTGAACCGCAGCAGATCGAAATTTGGCCAGGTCCGCCATTGTCTATCAGGTAAATTTTTTATAATGTCTACCCAACAATTCAATTTCTAACTATATATCTAATGGACAACACAGGCACCGTGAGCTCAACCTTATTTAATTCCACCCAAGGATACCTTTTAATTCTTATATTCCCTGAAGTGAATTACCCCCAATATTTTTAATAGTTAAAGATTCAAAATCCCGGACGCGCCCCCAATATATGTGGTGAAGTGGGATGTTATAAATATTTATAGGGGACTTAGTGTACTGACTGAGATCAGCTGTGAAGGTATCTATATCTATTAAGAGTAGTGTATTATAGATAACCTTACTTGCTACCACATATCTATATATCTCAGTCAGAATTATTCTGGAATAGTGTGATGCTACGTTATGTGTCTAGGGTATGTGTATGGTGAAGTGTAAGTCACAACAACAGACAGATAAACAATTTAATTTAATCCACTACTCTTGACAACACTGTGACACTCACATACATATAACACTCTATGAGAATATCTTAAAAGAGTCACTGATAAACTTTCAAATAACAATATGTATTCATTACTGGCATGAATGAATATGTGTCCTGATTCAACTACAAGGGAACCAGGAATCACAATCAATTTAAATTACAAGTTATGTACAGAATGTATTTAATATGAATATTGTAGTGACATATATTATTACAAATGTTCTATGTGTGTCAGTTGTGTAGTAGTAAAATGAGGTAATACTGGTTTTGTTTTGTTCAAGCTCTGTTGGTATTTGTCATCATGACTTCAATAGTTTGTCTTTAGGGACTAGTATTGGAGATGTTCACAGTTCCTGATTTTAAGACAAGTAAATTCCCCTCTGAATAGTATTTTTATAAAGTTATTTCAAGATGAGGGGACATAATGTTGAGCTCAGCTGGCCAACTCTGCTTATCTTGAGTGATGGCGGCAGGAAAGGACTCCTCTGCTCGAATTCTCCTCTGGGCTCAGGAGACACCTCACTGATAGCTAAAAAGACCAAGGAGTATGCTGTCCGACTCTGGATTCAGCAAATCTCTGACCAGATGCTGCTCAGTACCATCAAGACCACTGTCCCTGAAATCAAGAAGGATGTACCTTCTACTTCATAACTAATTTATATTCTCTTTTACACTGATCACAATACAGCACAAACATTGCGTTCAGAGCGTTAGGCCAACAGTCAGCTTCATTTGAAATACTTTATTCCAGTATTACCCTTCTTAATGGTTACTACGCCTCTGCACTTCCAGCATTATTTCTTTCTAGTCAATCATCCAGGTGTCAGTGTACTGTTTGGCCATTCCATGCCGTTTTACTTCTCTCCGACACCCTCTGTTCAGGCTGGAGCATTTTAGGCTTTACCTCACGTTTGCCACTGAACTACACATATATATACAGGCATAAATCAACAATTCACATTCAATTTTCATTAAAAGATATTAAATGGTTCAAGCTTACCACAATTCATACGAATAACACAGATACGTTGATTAGCAATGAATTCTGGCACAAACTGGCACAAATTTCCATCTGCTTATCTTCCAGGCTTTTATTGAGCCAAATATAAGCTGGCTTCAACGCACTGATGCTTTATCAAGTGTATTTAAACAAGTGGTTTCGAACTAACGCTCCCAAGTGTGTATATCAGCGAGACTGGCCAATGAGCCACGTTTCGACAAGTGTTTGAAAAAATGTTATCTTTTCCCGTCTCCCCTAACAACCAAGATAGTATTTATAGCCCGACCAATCGTGGTGAGATCAAACAAGCCGTTAAAAGATTAAAAAATTTTAAAGCTGCTGGAGTTGACGAAATTTCAGGGGAAATGATTAAAGCAGTTAATGACAACAACCTCTTGAGAATTTTAGATATTATAAATGAAGTATGGAGAGAAGAACAACCACCACAACAATGGAAAGACAGTATTATTGTAAAGTTTACCGAAGAAAGGTGATCTATCAGACTGTAATAACTGGCGTGGTATATCTCTATTATCAGTACCTGGAAAATTATTATGTTGCATGATGTTAGAAAGACTTAAATTGCATGCTGACGAAAAGATCAGAGAAGAACAAGCGGGTTTCAGGCCGAAACGATCATGTATTGATCAAATATTCACACTAAGAACAATTATAGAAGAATCAGTGGAAAGGCAATCGCCACTTATTATCACCTTCGTCGATTTTCAAAAAGCCTTTGATAGTCTACACCGCCCATCATTGTGGAAGATACTTACAATCTATGGTTTTCCAACAAAATATGTGAATATAATCAAAGCGCTATATGACAATGCAAGATGTTGTGTTAGAACAAATAAAGGGAATACAGAATGGTTTACAGTAGAAACAGGGGTGAAACAAGGCTGTATTATGTCACCACTACTTTTTGGAATAGCTATTGATTGGGTTATGAGAAACTATACCCACAATGAACAATTGGGTATAAAATGGACAAATGGAAAATTCCTGGGGGACCTGGATTTCGCAGATGATGTAGCATTCTTAAGTTCAACACCAAGACAATCCCAAGAAGCAATAAATAATTTGTGTCATCTCTCGGTTAAAATTGGTCTCCAAATAAATGCCTCTAAAACTAAAGCTATGAACTTTTCTAACGAGACCTTTGATATCATCTTGAACGGGGAAAAACTACAGAAAGTTGAAAGTTTCAATTATTTAGGCAGTAAAATGACTCAGGATGGTGACACAACAAGAGAAATCCATACTAGAATTGCTTTGGCAGCTAGCGCCTTCAATAGATTATCTAACATTTGGAAATTACGATCATTGAATATACATACCAAGCTTCGTCTGTTTAATTCAAATGTTATCTCAGTGTTAACATACGGCTGTGAGAGTTGGAAAATAACAAAATCATTGGAGAACAAGCTGAATACATTCGAGAACAAATGTCTTAGAAAACTCATGAACATCAGTTGGAAAGAATTCAAGACTAATCGACAAATAAGAGAAGACTCTAGGCAGAAATATGTCTCCGACTATATAAGGAAAAGACGATGGTCATATATCGGTCATGTCCTACGAATGCAAAACAACAGAATACCACTACAGGCGCTCACTTGGGTTCCTGAGGGTAAGCGGAAAAAAGGAAGACCAAAAGAAACACTCAGAAGAACAATAATAAGAGAAGGAAGAACGTTGGGCCTAAATAATGTGCAAGAGCTAAGAGGAGTGGCGTCACAACGAACAACCTGGAGAGCACTGGTTTCTGCCTTATGCGCCGTGTTTGGCGCTTAAAGAATTTATTATTATTATTATTAATCGTGGTTAGGCTTTCATTTGTTGCGCTCCAATCAATTTGGAGTTTACATGGTAGGCTATTTCTGTAACGTAAATTTCTTTCAAACACGTTAAAAAAAAATCTTATGAGCAGAAATGATTTTATGCTGTCAGGCACCCCCAATATTTTATTTTGGGTATAATTTATTAATTCCTGGACTATTTGCGTAACGTTTTACATATTATTTGTCAGCAAGCCCTAAGGAACCCAAAAATACTAATTTAAAGGAGCTACGTGGCTGCGTTCAAAATATGCAATTTCTTCTACCTCCTGTTTCGAAGATGTGCTGTCTGGGTACTGTTATGTGTTCAAACGTAAACCCATCTAATGTTGTCTTTTCTAATAAGAGTTTGTTATGATTTATAAACCTAACTCTGGGAAAGGGTAGTGTATTTTATCACTGTCCGTCTGAAAAAGTTAGTGCTTGTAGACTTACACGCGTGATGCCAGCATTTGTATATCGCGCGTCGCGTGTTGCATGCGTTCCTGATTTTCAGCCCTCCCCTCTCGCTATCCTTTTGTCCATCTGTTCGTTCGTTTTGGTAACGTAATATAATTAATGTTAGGATTAATTTAGGTCATTACGCAGTACGTCTCAATGTTTTTCTTAGAAATGCAGCACACGTTTCATTGAAGAAGGCGGGTAATAATACAGTAAGCTTTTATATCAACGTGAAAGCGTTACAATTTGCAGACGAAGCAGAAAACAAGGGGGATTTCGAGTACATTCCTTGTGACAGCACTGTCATTTTACCATTGCTCTTCTCTTTATTAATTTTATTTGTTAGGCTTCATATTTACCTAATAATTTATATATGTGGATTAGAATATTTCATGACACTAACCATGTTTTCTTACTAGTGGTTATATATGATTCTGGCAACCTCAACATATGAAAATAGTATATTCATGAACCACTACAGCAAGAGCTGGTGATTGTTTCTGACTAGTCGTGCGGGAAACCCAACAGCAGAGTGACCCTAGACTCCGACTGGAGCAGTGATGAGTGATGATTACATCACATGTGCCTAAGGTGTAAAATATTATCTTGTGAGAATTATGAACCTTTTTTCATTGTAATTCAGGCAAATCATTGTTCATGCACTCCAGAAGCAATTTCCTAGTTAACACCCAGAAGGATATGGGTGAATTTTTATCCTATTCCATGAGTTACACTGTGTGCTCGGGAATTTAATTCTTCTGAGAGGTTAACATTGGTGGGTGGAGCGCACGATAATGGGCCTGTTAGTTTGCGGCGAACAAATGTACTCAGCTGGCATTTGTTTCTTCTATTTGTCTTAAGTTCTTGGTTACAAGCCATCAGACGATTTGTGGTACTAACTCAGCTAGTGTGAGAGAAAAGCATCCGCCATAACCGCCGACAGTGGAACAGTGTGGAGAAGGCTTTCGTCATCACAGAATTGATGAACCACAGCTGCAGGACTCACTCATACAAGCTAAGTGCTAACTAAAAGGCACCAGCAAAAAAAGGACAATTCCAGTTAAACTTTAAGTATAAAGTTAAATTTCCACCAACGTCTCAATGATGAGAAATTTATAACTATCCAAATTAATCTAATCTTTCCATATTTATTTTAACATGTTAAAGACTATTTCACTATTAAATTTGTTAACTGTTGTTTTAAAACAAAACAATAATACTTGATTCAGTTATATGTATGAAAGCAAACATATGAGCCAGAATAGTTAATCTATATATATATATAAATACTTAGACATATATTTACACTAAACAGAGCTATACCTTATAAGAAGGATTTCGTTGGATTACACCAACTGGGGGCTTGAACGGGCTAAACCATTGCTTAAATCCTTCACAAAAGGCGACGGACCAGATAATAATAAGTTAACAAATTGCTCAGCCCTAAGCAGCTTTTGTTCTTGACTTCTGGGGATATCTTGTGAAGGCTCCCTTCAGGTAGAAGTATTAGTAACCTTCAATCTACATCTCTGCCAAGAGTAATCTTGCGCGCAAGTACATACCTTGGACGCCAAAATTAAATACTCTTTGAGTTTTGGTCACTGTTGGACCACTCCTGCAAAGCAGGGGAAGCTATCCGTGACAATTATGGAGTTCCCCTGAAGATCATAAATTTAATAAAGAAAACATATGAAGACATGACATGCAGAGTTCTTCACGAATGGCAGCTTACAGAACCGTTTGGGATAAGAACGGGAGTGTGACAGGGATGCCTCTTGTATCCATTTCTTTTCTTACTAGCAATAGACTGGGTTATGAGAACATCGACAACACACAACAGAAATAGAATCCAGTGGACTCTGACTAAGCAGTTGGATGATCTGGATTTTGCTGATGACTTGGCTCTTCTGTCGCATAATCGTAATCAGATGCAGGACAAATTGAAAACACTCGATGAGAGGTCACAGCAATTGGGTCTGAAAATACACAGGGAAAAGACACAAATAATGAGAATAAATGCAGGTAATGATAACAGGGTTGAACTTGAAGAAACACCGATACAAGATGTAGAATCGTGCACATATTTTGGCAGCAATATAGACAAAGTTTGAGGGACAGACAGTGAAATCAAAATAAGAATATAAAAAGCAAGAGGAGCTCTCATTGCATTGGGAAATATATGGAGATCAAGAGAAATCGGATCCAACACGAAAATAAGAATCTTCAACTCAAATGTGAAGTCAGTACTGTTATATGGCTCTGAGACATGGAGAACAACAAAGACAACAACCAAAAAGCTACAGACTTTCATAAATGGGTGCTTGCGTAGAATAGAAGGATTAAAATGGTATGACAAGGTTACCAACGTGGAACTGATGACAAGAACCAGACAAGTGACAGTGGAACAACAGATGAGAAGAAGACGATGGCGATGGATAGGACACACACTGAGGAAAACTGTTGATAGCATTACAAGGCAGTCCTTGTTCTGGAACCCCCAGGGCAAGAGAGGCAGAGGTAGGCCAAGAAGCACATGGAGAAGAGAGCTGGAAACAGAGATGAAAATGATGAGGAGAACGTGGAAAGAACTTGACATGATGGCATGTGACAGGAGGACTTGACATGTGTTTGTTGATGGCCTATGCTCCTTTGGGAGTGGAGGGTTATGATATGATTTATAATATATATATTGATACATATATATAGCCAGTGAAGCCTCATTACTCATCATAGATAAAGCATATATGCTTTCGTGCCACTGTTTCCGTGTTTCAGTACTTCTGAAGCAAAATGGAAGTAAATGAAATGACCACAGGAGAATTTAGTGTCATCATCAGGGCATACAGCAGAAAGAGCATAATTATTTCCCGGTATATATTGTCGGGTGGCTTACTCGTTACTTACTGAACTTTTTATTCAGGAGCAAATAATAATAATAATAATAATTACCTCTGGTTACACATTATTCAACCAAAACGGAACGTCACGCATCAATACTCATTCTTTCGCTGACCACATTTTATAAATAATAAAATTAACCCCCAAAGTATGTCATAATTTTGTTTTGTTTAGTTGTCACTGTTAAGTATTCTTCTTCTTCGTCTTTGATCCTTAGCCTCCGACTGTCAGAGCAGTCAGTGGCCATCACGCGTGATGGCGTCTTGTTGGGTAGCACCAAACTGCTTCCACGTTGCTCGGTCGGCGGCCATTCTTCGCACTGTGCCCAGCTCTGGTTCATTCTTTGTTTCTAGTCCTCCACATTTCTCCGCCAAGTTGTTTTTGGTCAACCTCTCTTTCGCTTTCCTTCAGGGGTTCATAGCATAGCTGTTCTTGTGATGGCATCGGAGTTTCTTTTGAGGACGTGGCCAACCTAACTCCAGCGCCTCCCAGCTATGATGGTGTGCATGTCCTCTTGGTTCCTCCGAGTATGTAGTTCTTGGTTAGTGATAGTATACGGCCAAAAGATTCGGAGAATTTTTCTTAGGCAGACTGTGTGGAAGGAGGACAGTTTCAACATTTCCTTCTGTTAAGTATTAGTTTGCTTCAATTATGAGCATATGAAAAATTACATTAACTACCGCAAGCCGCTATCAGCGGCTCACAAAATAATCACATTTGGACCGCAAGCCGCTCAGCGCGCCAATCTAATTTTAGTAATAAAACGAATGAAAAATGTACTGAAACACTCTCTGATCTGGTTCGAGATTTTAAGTTGCGACCGGAAAACAAATTCCCAAAGCATGGTTGTTGTAGAACACTGGAAAATTGATATTATGTTCATATTTTTCAGCGTTTTGGGTTAGTTACCAAATTGTGTAAACTGTTTACCGTGGCAACTAGTTATAGGACTACAAAAAATGCGTGTACATCTCGTCTAACGGCTGAATAGGATAGAAATGTATTTCAACAATTGACTGATAGATCTAGCGACGAGGACAAGCGTCGAAACGGTGTGCACATTGATTGAAATTGTGATTTTGATAGAGATGGAGCGCAAGCAGTTATAATTGTGAAAATATTGCAAGTCCTCGGCCATCGGAGGGCCGTTAAATAGCAACAACCTCTATTAGAGTTACAACCGGTGTTTATTGTAATAGTACATTCATTTATCTTTAAAATGACGTGTAATTCATAAAAATCTGTAAACAATTACGAAAACTACAGCTTACTTTGTGCAAACACCTATAGGATAAAAATGGGAAAAAATTTAATTCGGCCACAGTGTGTTTTTCAATTCGGTAGTTAATGTGTTAACTACAAGAAAATTAATTTGTTATCTAAAAATTCATGATTGTATTTCTTGATTGAAAAGTTTGATTGCATTTTTAAAAATTAATTTATCAAAAATTTTGTCATCAAAATTGAATTTTTTAAATCACTTGTAAGTTAGCAAAACTAATATTTGCGCTTTGTAACACAAATGCTGACAATGTTTGTAACAAAGTAATACGTAATAAGATTACATCTACTATGAACAAGAAGCTTTCAATAGAGAATTAATTAAGTGTGTGATGACCAAAAAAAAACAACAACAACAACAAACAAACAAACAAAAAACACACCATTTAAAATGAAACAGGTCATCGGCATTGACCTTCAACAAACGTATGACAATTCTTCCCGTCCCCCGCCAACAGCTCAGGATAATTCCATATCTTCTTTACGCTCGTGATGTTTATGTCCAGGTCTCTTCGCCGTCTGAAAGTGTACGAAGAAGAAGAATGTAGTTATGAAGAACTTTATTGTTCGCTTCACCTACATGCTTTGAAAACTAATATTCCCTGTTTTGTGATCAGCAGAAACGTCAGTATATTGTCTAGCTCTAAGCATTTCATTAGAGGAGTACCACCAGGTCTGTCAGATGTAGCACTGTACTGCAAAAAGTCAAAACTTCTGCTTCCTTTCAAGTCAGTTGTTGAAGAGTACAAAGTTGGAAAGGCAAGGCTTGCAATGATGCTACGCGAGTCAGCTGATGACGTGGTTAAGTCCATTCAGCCCACACTGAAAACGGGAAGGAAGTGGAAAGTGGAAGAAGCTGTTGATGCTGCCCAAGAGTCACTCAAACTGAGGGAGGTAATCGGATACACACAAACGAATAGACGGGGATTTGGTCATGGAGACATCCGCTGGTGGTCCAAGGCATCAAGCAGGGAGCGCAGAGACATGGTAGTTCAGGAGATACGAGAAGCTGAGAATGATAAGAGGTTGCAAAAAGCAGTGCAGCAGGTCCAACAAGGCCAATGGACTACATAGGAAGGAGCCCTGCAGAGGTCCTTGACATGGAATGATATATGGCATATGGCACCTCTTAGGCTCAGCTTCGTTGTCAGATCACTGTATGACCTGCTGCCATCGGCCACCAACCTTGTGAAATGGGGAAAGTCGGATGATGAGCAGTGCCCCCTGTGCCAGGGGAGGCAGACACTTGAACACGTGCTCTCAGCGTGTAAGGTGTCATTAGGGCAAGGGCGATACACTTGGCGCCATAACAAAGTGCTAAATGAGCTTGCTGCGACAATAGATCTGGCAAGAATGAAGGCGAATAGCAAAGTCCGGCCAGACACCGCAAACACATACTTTCTGAGGGCAGGAAAGTCAGCACACACCCCAAACCGAATAAACCTGGTAGCAGTTTACCATCTCTTCTTGATTGTGCAAATGATTGGGAGATGGCGGTAGACCTACCTGGACGAGGGGCATATCCAGAGAGTATCCGAAAATCGCGGAGACGGCCGGATATAGTGCTTCATTCTGCAGCAACGCTTCAGGTCATACTGATTGAACTGACCGTGCCATTTGAATCCAGATTAGATGAGCAACATTCGTTCAAAGCGGCCAAGTATAGTGATCTGGCCGCGGATCTGAGACACGATGGGTTCACTGCAAGGGTCATGGCTGTTGAAGTGGGTGCAAGAGGGCTTGTGGCTGCATCAGTGTATGATCTATTGAAACTGTTGGGGCTGAAGGGACAGTCGAGAACAAGGGCCCTGAAGAGGCTTAGTGAAACTGCCGAAAAGGCATCAGGCTGGCTGTGGAACAACCGCAATGGGGAATGGAGATCGTAACAATAAACGCTGCGGTACAGAAAACACCAGGAATTTTTCTAAGTCCACAATACGCTGAGGTTTGTGGTGGACTAGTGAACGGGCTGCGACTCAGGGGCGACAAGCGGTGTATACTATAAGGGGTGTCAGTATCAAAAGTCCAGTGGGGAACGCGCAGTGGCGACTCGTTGACTTCGCGCTGGTGTCTCAGTGTGTGCGACGGAACGAACGGAATAATTTGTCTTCTCTTTGTTACTTTCACAATTGCCTCCACGGCTGGCGGAGTTGTGGAATTTAAAGTTGCTACCATAAGTGAAATGGGTTCATTTTTGATGCAAGACAACAGGAAGCTGAGACGCTTGGGAGTCATGACCCAAGTTGGCCCGCCCCCCTTAGAGTGTAAAGGAGTATATAGGGCCGAAACACTTGTCGGACGGGGGGACTTCTTCTGATGATCAGATTGCTTCCTGTTGTATCGCTCTGTAAAGAGTTTCCTATCAATTGACATGATTGTCAAACTCTTCAATCAGTCTTCATGCACTGTTGATCGCAGAAACATTTTGGTTAGATTTAGCGTGGAGAAGCTCCTCTCTTGAGGTAACAATTAATCGAGATAGTCAGGGAGGTTATATTCATCACCCTTCAACGTTAGCCATCAACAAGCTTATGCCAGGTCTCCCTGCCCCGTGCTATCAACTCAAAGTCTTTCCATGTCTTTTTACCTGGATCATGTCAAGATTCCAATTAAGATGTAAGAATTTAGGAATGCTGTTCATCTGCTATACTATGCAAGAATTTTGAGAATTATTTAGGGGGTTTGTACAATCAGATGGAAGAATTGAATTTAACGCTTTCAGTTCTTCGCAAAGCATATAGGCATTCATGTCCACTAACGTTACAGCTGAAGTTTGCTCATCTTCATGCACTTGTTTCACATCTGGTAATGGTGTGTGACCAATCCTTCTACGCGCGGTAGAAGGGGATTCCAGAACAAGGACTGCCTTGCAGTGCTATCAACAGGTTTTTTTCAATGTGTGCGTCATCCACTGTCACGGATTGCCTCCGCTGCTTTGCAGTAGTGGTCAAACAGTGACCAAAACTCAAGAGTATCTAATATTGGCTTCCAAGGTATCTACCTGTTTGCAAGATTACTCTTGGCAGAGATGTAGATAGAAGATTAATGCCATTTCTACCCGAAGGGAGCCTTCACAAGATATTTCCAGAAGTCACGAACAATGTTGCCTTGGGCTGAACAATTGTTAACGCATTATATCTGGTCCGTCGCCTTTTGTGAAGGACTTAAGCAATGGTTTAGCCCGTTCAAGTCCCCAGTTGATGTAATCCAACGAAATCCCTCTTATATGGTATAGCCCTGTTTAGAGGTAAATATATGTCTTAGTATATATATATAATATTCTGGCTCATACGTTTGCTTTCATACATATAACTGAATCAACTATTATTGTTTAGTTTTAAAACAACAAGCAACAAATTTAATAGTCGTTAACAGTTTAAAATAAATATGGAAAGATTAGTGGAATTTTGATGGATATAAAGTTCTCGTCATTGAGACGTAGGTGTAAATTTAACCTTATACTTAATGTTTAACTAAAATGTCATTTTTGCTGTTTGCTGGTGCCTTTTTGTTAGCATTTAACTTGTATGAGTGAGTCCTGCCGCCTAGGTTTTCGTCACGTTGTTCTGGTGATGAGTGTACTTCTTTCACACGAGTGGTGTAGTAATAAGGTTGGGGTGTTACAGAGAACCTTGCGTGCTACCACATTTCGACCTCAATCAGACTTATTCTTGAATTGTATGATGATTTCGGTTAATGTCTAGGGTTATGATAGTGATGAAGTGTAAGTTCACAACAACCAACAGACAGATAAACACCTAAGTTAAGAGTCACAACAATTTACAACACTATGACAATCACAAACACATAACACTCTAAAGATTTATCTTATGTAAGTCAAGTGTTAAATTTTATACAATGTATTAGCTTTTTCAATATATAGATATCCTGATCCTACTACAATGTGAATCAGGAATCACAATCAAATGTAAGCACAATGTTTATGTACAAGAATTTATACAAAAGATCTTTGTCCAGACATATAATAGTATTGTAATATAAGTGTAGTGTTGTGATGTATTATTATGAGGTAATACTGGCTTTTAGTGCTAGGTTGTTGTTTGTCATCACGACTTCATGTGTTTGTTACTGGTGGAAATAATATTAAAGGATTCACAGATTCTGTTTCTTTAAAATTTCTGTCCCTTTTATAATAAAGTTCAGTTCTGGGTTATTTTATTCAAGGTTGGGCTTTACGTGCTGACATGCTCTTATCTCATAATGCAGCTGCAGGAAACCTGTATCCTCTGCTCGCTTGCTTCTCAGTTTGATAATATGATAGACAATGGCCTCTATCTTGTGCAGGGAGTCTGCTGCCAACTTTCTGGATCACGCAGTACTCAGACCGGACGATGCAATATCACCATCTATACCACGGTCCCTGAAAGTGAAGGTTATGCATCCTTCTTACTAACTAGTATACAATATTATTCCACACTGAAGTACATGACAGTACAAACAAACATAAAGTTCAGCGCTTTAGGCCAACTGCTAGCTTTTCATGTGACAATATACACCAGTATTCCTCTCCCTAATGGTTACAACGCCTCTGCAATTCCAGCTGTAATCCCTTCCATACAATAGGATAGGTGTTATGTTACTATATGGCAATCCAATATATATATATATATGCAGTTATTCTCCTCTCTGACAATCTTTTACATGGTGGAGCAATATCTAGGCTTTGCCTCATGTTTGCTACTGAACCGCACACATACAGACATAATTTATCATTTCACATTCAATTTTCATATAAAATACAGATCAAAAATGTCTAGCTTACCACAATTCGTAAGGAAAACACACTAAAGATGACTGGCACAGTTTGATCTGCGGTATGTCCAAGCTGTTATCATATATTTAATTTTGGATAACACTGCCTGCTCTCATCTCTCAAATGTGTAACGATATGGCGTCCCCTCTAAGATTTCTTCTGCCAATATCCAGTGTATTGACCAATCTTTTGAATATATTCAAAAGAGTACCCAGTCATTCCAACATTTTCATTCAGTTCTACTCGTTTCTAGGCATTTATTTGTTATTCATAGGTCACCCAATCCAATTTCTTTTAACTTCAAAGTTCAGCCAATGGCCTCCCACGTACTATCTTAGACTTTCTGTCACTACTATGTTTCAACAAAAGTCAGGGATTTCCATCCCAAGCAGATATGACCAAACCTGACAGTATCTCTGTTCTCTATATGTTTTATTACCAATATCTAATTATCTAATGGACTTTTTAGATAATTTATTACATATTCCTAGTCCACTAGCCTTCCTGTACACGAATATATGATTTTCAAGGGGCTAAGTGGTGTAGTTAAGAATACGATCTTTTTTTCGATGTTAAGTGTTTAATTTCAACTACCACCTGTTCAATCCTTTACGACTGTACTATCAGTATAAAGTCAGGAGCACTACGTAAAAAATCAGGTTTCCTAATAAGAATTAAACCTGTTTTCAAAACTTAACATCGTATCGTTAGTTTTTTTCATCACTGTTTATTTGAAAAAATTAGGCCATGCACACTGCGAGTTGGTTTATTTTTAGACACACAGCGAGTGGCTTGCGCTACTGTGTTCCATGGTCCGTCTACCTCTCTCTGCTTTTTTTCTTCTAAGCCCGTCTGTCTTTCCAAGGCTAACCTTGTGCGCGATTTTGCACTAGTGTTAGTTTTTAAAATCAAGGTCGTTCAGAAGATTTTACTACACATTCTATTTTTAGAACTACGGTTATCGCCGTATTGTTAGGCTTAAGCATTTTATTTAGGAACGAACGAATTAGGACAAGTAGAAATCTTGTGTTAGCCATTACGGCGTTATACAACTAAGGCGTTATCTATACTAGGAACGCACTGGTCCTGGTCCTTCTCCATTCTTTCTTCCTATCGTATTATTTCGTTCTGCTTTACCTTTATGTTCTAATTTATTGACTGGTGTTCTGCGATACACTTGGTCTGGTAAATTATTTCTCTTTTGACTGATGATCCAATTCCTAGGTTTCCAGTTGTAGTAAAATCTGTGAGATAATCGCTTATTTCCGTAAGATTTTAGTCATATTATGAATAAATACACCAGCCCTCAGGTGTCTGACTGGTTTCATCTTCAACGCCAGTAGGGCGATGCCTTTTGTGCAGTGGGAATACTAAGAAAATGACCCGCCGTAAAAATCTAACACGCTTTAGTGTCGGTTTCGAAAACGTTCCCAAAACCTTTTAATATCTCGCCGATCTGCTGCACGAAACGGGGGGGGGGGGGGGGGGGGAGCTTGTAATTAACGACTTGCCATCGTTTGAATTAACGTAATATGTTAACTTTAACACTAACATTTGTAATAATTCGGACATTTCACAGTAGTAATATGGGGCGATTGTAATAATTAACGCAAAGCACTACCAAAGTTTTGAAAAACCCCTCTTCGTTCTGCACGCGGTCTCTTTAATATATACACGCTGTGGGCAAAGCCAGCAGAGGCAAACACACAGACAATTTTTTTATTTCCTCCTAGCTGTAAGTTAGTATTCTGGACGTCACTCAAACTAGTTGGTTTATTTGAATAGTGAGGAAAATGTTAGAGACAGGGAGGGGAAGATGGCCGACTTTGTGTAAAATTTATATTTGACGTTTGACAGGGACAAAATTGAAAATCTAAACCATACTGAAAAATGACCATAAAAAATCAGTAGTGATAGTATAGCTTAAAGTCCCCTGAGCAAAAATATGTTTTAAAAAATATGGTAGTCCAAGTATTAGCCAAGTTGTTGAGAAAATACTAAATGTCTACAGACGCTTGACCGGACACACTGTTGTTCTTGCTCGTTATGCATAACGTTAGTGGGGACGCTAGTTTAAAAAAAGAGACATTGTAGTAATTCAAATTCTATTAGTTGGTATAAGAGTATAGGAGTAAAAGGGGAGAGATAGGAAAAATGTAACTAAAACGAAACATCTTTTTCTATTGGGCATAACTAACGCAGACTGACCAATGGACTAAGAGGCACATAGTTTGTTTGGAATTGTTTTGTTTTTTCAAACTAAATTTTAAAAGGTGTAGTAGTGCCTTCTTTCATTGGTCGGCTCAAATAGATATTGGCAAAAGGCATAGTGGTCTCTTGGCCATTTGACTAGAAAAGTTTATTCAAACACTTACGTTGAGATCAGATGTGATAGCTTGTAAAATTAAATACTAATTCACTATCTGGACGGGGCAGAGCAAAACTGAGGCCATATTCTTTGCCAGTCAACGTTATTTGTAACATATTTCTTTGAACTAGTGGTAAGAATGCTTTATGTATTTACATGCTTGATTAAAACTAAAAAAGTCAGATACTGCTGTGGAAAAGTGAAGGACATGCCGGAAGCAAACATTATTGAGTCCTCACATTGAACTGTATTTGACTGTTGCATATTATTATGATTTTGTATTAATATTTTGTATTGGAAATGTTAGGAAGCCTCTGTGTTCTATGAACACTTTTCAACATGCTTAGAGCATTTATAAGTTATAAAAGAATAAGAAAAGAAGAAAATCATATATAAGGAGATGTGGTTACTCCATATTATTGCATTGAAGCAAACTATGTAAAAGAACAGTGGCGTATCTGCCATAGGGACCTGTGGTGTGGTCACAGAAGGGTGTGAGTCATAAATTAGGGGCTTATGCACATGAATGCACAAGAGGCTGATCCCATATTGTCATGTATAGATAGGGATAAGAAGTTGTGATCGGGTTGAAAAGGCCAGGGGGTCTTTTTATTGCAGAGTTTTTATTTCCTGTTACCATCCGGTGACAAGAAACCTGATGAGTGGGTGTAAAGTCTCCATTATAAAGTTTAAGCTGTCAGCTGATAGCCAGAAGGAGCTTACGTGTGGGTGCTGATCGACATTGTCTCTACATTGATATACTGACTTATATTCGACCTACGAAGAATCCCAGCTGACATGTTATCACCTGAGACATCTGACATTTCATCCTAAGAAAATAATTCCTATCAAAATAACATTGAATTATCTGGGGCTTGATGTAAACAACAGCTCCTCATAACATATGACAATCACTAACAACTAGTAAAGTTTGATTCTGTGAATACACCTATAGGAACTCTATATTAACATATATTCATAGGACAAAGAGTCCATATTTTAGTTACCACATTATATGTAAATATATTTCCTCATTTTCAAAGACCTGTCCAAAAGAAGTTGGCGGGACAGGCAGATTAAATTGTAAAAAAGAAAAAAACATTCAAATTTTAAAAGAAAACTGTAACCACTGTCTTATTAATTTTATTATAGTGAGTTAAAGTGTATTGTGTTGATGTACCATCATCTTCATTTCACCCCTAGACACTAGATACATCATACACCAGCCACTAGAATCAAAATACGGACTGTGTGAGATCTAGGGAGTGATTCGTCTTACGAGGACAAAAGACAAAGAAAGTAGTCTACGTTACTGCCACAAGGCCTTCGTCAGGAAAAGAAAGAAAGTGAAGGCTAGATAGGAGACATAAGAACTTAAAGAAATATAAAAATAAAAATAAATATAAATGAAACCTAGGTACTTCCCTGAAGGCGAAGCATGGCTGAAAAGGAAGTGACTTCTGACCCCGGATGTACACAATACATACTAAGAAACTAAAAACTAAAAAACGAAACTGAACAAAAAAACTACCCAAATATAATAAAAGTGGGGACTGGAAATAGAAGAGGACAGAATAAGTAGGAGATAAATGAATATGAAATAAAAAATCAAGACAAATTAGAAAACGTGTACATTCATACATATTATGGAGGATGGCATAAAAATAGAAGAATAGGATAAGAGTGGAAAGAGTCCAAATAGAGCAAGAGAGGAAAGGGTGACCTCAGACAAAGGTGTGGAAAGTGTTGAGACCGGCTGGTTTTAGACACCCCATGCGGTGGATAAGACGGTTCTCAAGCTGTTCTCGGCTGGCAGTGTCAGAGGAGCAGGATCGGATCGCAGTGACCTGGATGTCGATGGGACCCTGGTGGTCAGGACTATTGAAGTGTGTGGCAACTGGTGTGGACTTTTGCTGAGAGATGTCATTTAAGTGCTGGCTGAATCTGTCCCCAAGTCGTTTGCCTGTTTGGCCAATATAGGTTTTGCAGCAACGTTTACATATGATCGTATAAATGACATTACGCGATTCACACGTGAAGCTACTAGTGATGGTGTACGTAGCCTTAGGAAAGGACACCTTCTGGGTTGAGATGACATACTTGCACGTGTTGCATCGTGTCCGACCACAGGGTAGTGTGCCAAAGTGAGTGGCATTCTCCTTTGGGAGACGGCTGTGAACAAGAAGATCCTTCAAGTTCTTGTCGCGTCTATATGCCACCAAAGGTGCTTCACCGAATACTTCTTGGGTCGCAGGCTCTGCTTGGAGGATAGGGAGGTGGCGGAAAAGGATCTGTTTGACAGCAGTGCTGTGAGGGTGATGGGTCAAGATTAATTTGACTCTATCTGAAGTGGATTTATAGTGAGGTATGAGGGCCTCCTGACGAGAGATGGGGAGCATACGTTGGAGAGCAGAGGTGAGAACATGTTCCGGATAAAGTCTGCTACGGAAGAAATCCAACATCTCATTTGCTCGGAAGTGGAAGTCATCGTCGTCTTGGCACAAACGGCGGAGGCGGAGAAGTTGTGAAAAAGGAAGGGAGTCACGACAGGCCCGAGGATGAGAAGAGGTATACAGGAGGTAGCTGTGGGCATCTGTCGGCTTGTAGTATACTGAGGTATTAAGGCCGGAGGGCGTGATATAAATAGTAATGTCAAGGAAGTTGACAGATACTGTGGAGACGAGGGAGGTGAACTTGATGGTGGGGTGAAAGTGGTTGACAAAGTCGATGAAGCGATATAAATCAGTCTCAGACATATCTGTGAGACCTATGCCATCATCGATATATCTGCGGTAAAACCCGGGGAAAGGACCGGAGTATTGTTGCCATATCTGATGCTCCATATGGCCCATGAACAGGCAGGCATAGCTAGGACCCATCTTCGTTCCCATGGCAACACCACTAATTTGGTCAAAAAAAACTGACCATTGAATTCAAAGGAATTCAGTTGAAGGACCAGTTCAGCAAGACGGAGAAGAGTGACAGTGGATATAGAAGGGCAAGTGCGTTGGTCAAGAAAAAAAACCGAAGAGCTCGGAGACCATCAGAGTGGGGAATAGAGGTGTACAGAGAACAGACGTCTAACAAGAAAAGACGGTAGGAGCGGTCTGCTGAGAGTCGGATAGAGGAGAAAGTTGTAAGAGCATGATTGGTGTCTTTGACAAAGGAGGGAAGATTCTCAACGATAGGCTGGAAAATGCTATCGAGGAAGTCAGAAATGTGTTCAGTAGGACAGGAACAGGCTGAGACAATAGGTCTGCCAGGGTTTTCGATCTTATGAATTTTGGGGAGCATGTAGAATACAGGCTTGCCCAAAGAGCTGTCATGAATCCTAAGACGAGAAGCTTCGGGAGGAAGAGCATTACTAGTGATGAGCTGTTTAATAGTGTTGTGTACAATGCGATTGTTAGAGACAGTCGCATCGCTGGTCCTGTAAAAAGAGCCATTGGTCAACTGGTTATTACCTTCACTTAGGTATAAGTCCTTCTGCCAGACGACAATAGCTCCTCCCTTGTCAGCCGGTTTGATGACAATGTCGTCTCTGCGGCGAAGAAGGGAGAGAGCGCAGGACTCTGCCGAAGTGAGATTGGAATAATGCAATCTACGAGGGCGGAGCTGCTGAATGTCATGGATGGTGTTCTTGATATACAGGTCCAGGGCATGAGAGGCCCCAGGTTTAGGTGTAAAGGGCTTCACAAACATACAAACAAATAGTTTATTATTCACAACAGCACACAGTAATACCACAATACATACAAACGACACTCTAAAAGGCTATCTTATTTAAGACTGTGGTTGAATTTTGAGTAAATATGATTTTTACAATTTTATTATCCTGATTCTAATACAAATATTTCAAA
The DNA here is from genome assembly GCA_024509875.1 of Oreohelix idahoensis. Lineage (NCBI taxonomy): Eukaryota > Metazoa > Mollusca > Gastropoda > Stylommatophora > Oreohelicidae > Oreohelix > Oreohelix idahoensis. The sequence continues at coordinate 28,343 of JAMPIV010006253.1, forward strand.
CCCACCCATTGTACTCCACGTCTTACCGCAGTTCCCCTCAACTTCCTCGAGATCTAGGGAGGTAGCGTTAGGTTCGCTGATCAATATATCATCATCATCATCATCATTCTTTTTATAGTCAGGGACCTACATGTGTGTGGTGGATTTAGATGTTATGAATTGTTGTTAGGTATTAATATGTTAATAAAGGAGATTAGCTATGAAGGTCCCTGAATTTACCCAATAGTATTGTGAACTTTTCAGGGTACCTTTCCGCTACCACCACTTTTATCTCATTCAAAATGTATTTATTATTATATTAAATGACTTCGTTTAGTGTCTAGGGTTATGAATGTAGAGTGTAATGTACAATAATCCACAAACATACAAACAAATAGTTTATTATTCACAACAGCACACAGTACTACCACAATAACATACAAACGACACTCTAAAAGGCTATCTTATTTAAGACTGTGGTTGAATTTTGTGTAAATATGATTTTTACAATTTTATTATCCTGATTCTAATTTGTTTGGAATCAGGATTGACAATTTAAAAGTGAAATCAAAATACTCATTTACATCAGTCAAATAGCACAATAGATCCTCTGTCAATTACATAAAATATTTTTCTAATATATGTCTGTAGTGTTCTCCTACTTTAAGGTAATACTGGTAGTACCACTAGGTTGTTGTTTGAATCATACCCTTTTAGTAATGCTTGTTTCTATTTGTCACTTGTGGAACTATTAAATATTTGTCCCAGTTTTATTCACTGTCACTTTTTATATTTCTTCTTTAATTCTGTAGTTGAGCTCTCAGCTGCCAAACGAGAACTTATCTTGGCAGTAGAATATAGGTTGAACCTTTCCTCTGCTCGCTTGACAATCTGTTCCCTGTTTGATAGGCAATGGCCACTAGCATGGGCTCGCAGTAAACAGGCAGAGTCCTGAATCAATCAGTTTGCAAGCGTTTGGTACCACATTAACGTCAGTACCCAGGACCTCTGAAATGTGAAGGTATGCATCCTTCTTAATATCTAGCATACACTAATAGTCCACAGTTAAGGACATGTACATTACAAACAAACAAAAGGGTCATATCCTTATACAAACCTATGCCACCATTTTCTTTTGATGTGACAATGTACACCAGTATTCCTCTCCCCTAATAGTTACAACGCCACTGCAATTCCAGCTGTAATCTCTTCCATATAATAGGATAGGTGTTATGCTCCTTTATGACAATCATACATATTCTTGTAGTTTTACACCTCTCTGACAGTCTATCACATGGTGGATCAATCTTTAGGCTTTGCCTCATGTTCGCTATAGACCCACTCATGTCCAGACATATATTATTATTTCACATTCAATTTTTATATAAAATACAGGTTAATAAATGTCAATCTTACCACAATTTTTATTCAATGAAATACACAGAGACGATGACTGACACAGTTTCGATCTGTTTTGTTGTCCAGGCTGCCCAGAAATTATATTTGAAAGCACAGCCTGATCTCATCTATCACTGGTGAAAATTTTTCTAGAAATCGCGTCCCCTTAACGCTTATTCTGACAATATCGATTCAGCTAGCCAATCACTCTTAATTTTACAGTGTAAATAGTCTTTTCAAAAAATATCATTCAAACCTTTCCTACGTTACTAGGCTATTTATGTTTATTCAGAGGTCAGCCAATAATATTTCGTCTCACTTCAAATGCCACCCAATCGGATTCACTGTACTATCCTAGCCTATCTGTCACCTACTTTTTTACCAAAAAATATGCGATCCAATCTAAGCAGATATGACTTGACCTGACAGTATCTTTGATCTCTATGTATGGTTTTATCAATAGTTGATTAGTTAAGGGACTATTTAGATAACTAATAACATATTCTTGGTCAGCAAGTCTTCAAGTACACGAATCTACGATTTTTAAGGGGCTATGTGGTTTGGTTCAAAATTCTATCTTTTTTTCTATGTTAGTTATTTATTTTTAAACTACCTCTCGTTCACTCTTTTTCCATGTAATATCAAGCTGAATACGAGAGCTTAGGTCATTCATAATAAGAGCTAAACATGTTTCCATGACCGTAGTGTATACATTTCTAACTTTTTCATTGTATTTGGGGAAACCCCTAAGGCAAGGCTTGCCACTGTGCTACAGTTGGCTTTTAGTTTAAAATCAATGCGAAACGAATTAGCATTTCATCTATCCTTGCCCCTCCTCGTTCCACAATGCATGTTAGGCAAATATTTTCTTAGAACTAGGAAAAGTGGGTGTTTATGTCAAGGACGAATTTGAAAAATTGGGTACCGTTTTGTTCGGCTATTCGTTAGCAAATAATAATCTGAAGGCGTAGGTGACACCAACCGTTCTAGCAAAAAATTCTTTTGTACTTTCTTATCTTTGCCTTTATGCCCTATACTGTTATATATTAATTTAGATATTGTATTTAGAAATCACTACAATGTGCTTGACCTTACACAGTTAACACAGACACAACTATCTTTCTTGTTAGGTATAACATCTTAACCTCCCCAGCAAAAATTACATTTGCTACACCAGTCTTGTATTTATAAAGTCCTGGTCCCTGAAGTTTTACATTCTGTGTATTTAAATATGCGGGTTTACTCTTGAGGTTTCAGAGTTGCCCAAATACTGTCGATCTGTCACTTTTGATATGGGAATTCTAGGTCCAAGCCTTCTCTTTCTGGCTTCTTGGGAGTTGCTCGGTTGAAATTGCGAAGCTGTCTGTTCTGTGTCTCTGAGTTCGTTAGATTATATCTCTCATTCTCAGTTCAAATCACAGATTGTGTTACTGCCGAATGTTCCAATACAATTCATTGAATATTCCGGAATCTCACTTCAAATCAATCAAATCTCTCTAGCACTGTTTGGGTTGGTGTTTCATTTAAAATATCCCCTCGCGTGCTTTAAAATGTTAATTTTAATATTCCACGCGTGACCTTTGACTAATCATGCGGTAATATTTCCGCCCAGACGTCTACTCTGCCATCTTATCTGCAATCATGATACAAATATGGCTCAGATGAGACGATTATCAAATTATCGCCTTTATCTGCGTGCCTCCGCCGGACAGATGTCTGGTCAGGCAATGTTGTCTGCTTTCATCGTACAAGCTTGTGTCAACACGGTCATCAGCTTTTCACTGGGGTCAAATGTTGGACCGCCGCGTTTCGAAGGGTGGTCAGACTGAGAGAATAGATAAGCGTATGACCAGTATAATTACCTGGTATTATCGCATTTACCTGGCGGAACGTAAACAATTCTGCGTGTAAAGCAGATACGTCCGTAGGGTAGGGTTCCCATAATGTTTTGTTTAAAAACCGGGACATTTCCAAATTTTTACTTAAAAAACCCGGGACATTTTGTAAAAAAACGGGACATGTTAAAAATTAAGGTAAAACACAAATAAATCTATTATATATTATATGTTGCACTTAAAATAAGATACTGGTATAAAAATACACACATTAACTAACATAACTTCCACTTTAAAAAAGAATTCTAAATTACAAACATACTTAATTAGAAAAATCGCACCTTTAAAAAATACACAATAGTCAAGTTTATATTTCAGATTCATCAGAATATTTATCAGATTTATGGGCCTGTTCAAGAAGTTTTTTTTCTTCTGATATTTGGACATAGAGCTCAGCACAAGAGAAATCCTTAAAATGGGTCTTTATAATGGTTAAAGCTTTCACTGTCTCAATTTTAAGTCTGTATTTTTCGTCTGTCCAAAGCGCATTTATTAATGAAAAAACACGTTCAACAGGTGCAGTGGATCCTGGCAGTGCCAAACAAAAACTAACTAGGCATTTCAGGTTCTCAGCATTTATATCCTGCTTTGTAAAATGAGCGAACATCTCACACCATTTTTCACTGACACTTTGATCCTTCAGTTCACTCCACACATCAAATTTGCTTTCACAATATTTTTTCACACATGCAAACTCATCAAATAAGTCCTCTTCATTCACAGTAAAATTTGGTGACACTGTCTTCATGAATATGTAGCTTTCTTGGATGTTCTTCCAAGTCACAGACTCCTTTTCCTTCAAATTGATCCAATCCATAGATTGAAGAGGCGTAAGAAATGGTGTACACCACTCCTGAATATATTCAATGCAGGTGTCATAGAAATCTACTGCATAGCTTTGAAACTTTTCAACTGTTATGTGTCCTTCTTTTTCTAATTCTTGCAACTGATTTCTCACAATAGTGGTAAGAAACTTTTCTGCCTTCCTGTAGTTTAATTTTTCCACCAGTTTGGTTACTTCATCCTTCACTTCAATTACTGTTGTCTCTTGCTTTTCAACACATTTGATGGTATCAGAAAAGGTTTTTAACTGGCTGGCAATGAAATGCAGGAGTGTAATTGAAAGTGGATTTTCAAAGAAATTTTTGAGACTGGTAAGACATTTGTGAATGGAAAGGAAATATGACTTCAATGCAGGGAAAATGTCAATAACTCTCTGGACTGCAGGCAAGAGAGAGAGCCATTTTGTCTTGCTATTACCCAAAACAGTTTTATATTCTGTATTGGTGAATTCGCAAAATGATTGGAGTTCCTCAACTCGCACACAATAAATGTGGAAATGCTGGTAAATCTTGTTAATTATTAACTGAAGATCAATAGGTAAGCAAAGATTTTTTTTTTCTTCAGGAAGGACCCTTAAAAAGCGGGACATTTTGAATAAATTCGGGACACCGGGACATTTTATTAAAAAACGGGACTGTCCCGGGAAAAACGGGACGAATGGGAACCCTACCGTAGGGGAGTAGCGAGTTAGAGACTTCACCCTACTAGATTCACCATAGAGCAAAATAATGAACGAAAGGGCTAAAAATTGCCAAATAATAAGCGAATTGAATGGGAGAAAGAGAAAAATGGAGAAAAAAATTATACTGACGGAGTGGACGTGAGATTGCACAACCGTATTGTCACATCCACTTCCAGCGTTTTCTTCTCATCTCTTTTTGAAGTAGCGCTTGTCTTGTTCTTGTCATCAGTTCCACATTAGTGTTCCTATCATAAGTTCCACATTAGTGTTCTTGTCATCAGTTCCACATTAGTGTTCTCGTAGTCAGTTCTACATTAGTGTTCTTGTCATCAGTTTGACATTAGTGTTCTTGTCATCAGTTCCACATTAGTGTTCTTGTCATCAGTTCCACATTAGTGATCTTGTCATCAGTTCGACATTAGTGTTCTTGTCATCAGTTCCACATTAGTGTTCTTGCCATACTACTTCAGAATTCGGCTCTGATGATGGTGTTCTTTATATAAGCAGGATATGGACGTTGTGTGTGTGTGTGTGTCTATGCGTGTGTGTGTTTATTTTCCAGTTCTTCATTCACACACTATTCACTGCCATACATTCACGCAAACCGCAAGTAGATGTTAGAGCGCAAAGCTTTTAATAACCTGTCATTAACAATCATAAAATTCGGCGGCAGCATGTACGAGTCCTAATTATCTCCCATTTAACTTTTTTTTTTTTTTTCTCGTTCTTACAGCTTTTTTTATTTACAGATGTTGAAGATACTAAAAGGAGTACAGAATACGACAAAAGATAGCAGATTATGTAAATGCAGTGTCGACGGAGAATGGATTTAATATAGTTATATTTACAGCTTCATTATCAGATCAATGTATGATCTTCTGCCATCATCTGCAAACCTTGTGAGATCGGGAAAGTCTGATGATGTTCAGCGCCCCCTTATGCCAGGAGAAGCAGAGACAGGAACATGGGCGGTGAGCTTGCAAGGTGGCATTAGGGCAAGGACGATACACATGGCGCCACAACAGACTGCTAAATGAGCTGGCTGCTACAACAGACCTGGCTAGGGTGAAGGCGAACAGCAAAGTCAGACCGAGTACCACAAATACATACTCTCTGAGAGCATGTAAGTCAGAAAATCCCAAACTGAATATCAGTTTGCCATCTATTCTTGACTGTACAAATGACATTCTGAGTACAAGCAAAGTCTGCTTAACGTCAACGGCACCGTTTTTTGTTTGTTTGTTTTTTGTTTTTTTTTTAAATAATGACTTTTAACGGTGTGCTTTCAGACTTATTTTCCGTGACAAAAACTGTTCCTGATTTTTTAATTGCGACACGCATACACTTCCTGTTAACTTTTGAGTACTACATCACTTCCGCCCCAAAGGCACATAATTTAAAAATCTTATTTCCCCCCTAGCCTGTCATTATCAAAACGCCAAAGATTATGTTCTTTGTAGAACATTCTACATTAGGTACAACGAATGTGAGGAACCCAGGATCTGTGCGTATGTATTCGTTATTATTTATGTCATGTATTGTTTTTTCTGTACCCTTCCATGACTGCTGCTGGCGTGCTGGGAATTTTCAGTGGTGTTATTGGGCGGTTCGTGTGCTCCATTTGGTGAGGCACACTATCTTCCTGAATGGTTCAATAGCTTTGAAAGCCATATGCACGAAAGATAAAAGATGGCAATGAAAAAAAAAAGAGGATGGATCCGTTGTATATATATATAACAATTGAACCCTCATAATTCATCACATAACAGGCAGTCCCATAGCAGATACTGCCGTTGGGGAGTGAAAGGTTAGAGACTTCACTATACTAGGTTCAGCATCGAGAGTTGGAGTGACCAGTTCCCTTCCTCGCTGCCTTTTCCTTCCCTGACTAGTGCAGAGTCAGGTACCCATTTACAGCTGGGTAGACTAAAGCGTGTCGATACTATTAATCGAATCCAGCACTTTTACCGCGAGAGACCTGCGCTCATATATATATATATATATATATATATATATATATATATATATATATATATATATATATATATATATATATATATATATATATATATATATATATATATATATATATATATATATATATATATATATATATATATATATATGAGCAACTAGGACGAACCCTCCACGGTTAATTTTCGGATTAACCCAATGACAGCTATACATCTCACCACCAGCATATCTACTCCAATCATCTTCTCCATTGTACCTCTCACGGCCACATCTAATTTAATCGTGTCCTCTACCATACATCTCACCTCCATCACATCTACTCCAATCATGGCCTCTATTGTACCTCTCACCTCCATCACATCCACTCCAATCATGTCCTCTATTGTACCTCTCACCTCCATCACATCCACTATAATCATGTACTACACGATACCTCTCACTCCTAACACACCCCCCTCCAATCATGTCCTCCATTGTCCCTCTTACCTCCAGCACATCTACTGCAGCCATGTCCTCCATTGTACCTTCCACTTCCGGCATATCTACTCCAATCATATCCTTCACTATACCACTCACTGCTAGGACATCTACCCCAATCATGTCCCCCCATACCTCGCACACCTATTCCAATCATTTCCTCCACTATACCTTTCGCCTCCAGCACATCATGTCCGCCACCATACCTCTCGCCTCCACCACATCAACTCTATTCATGTCCTCCACCATACCTTTCACCTTCAGCATATCTTCTCCAATCGTTTCCTCCACTGTATCTCCTTCAGTTCGAGGGAGACCAAGAGTATGCAGTTCCTCCCCTTCCATAGAAATAACCTTATGGTAATTAAAGCTGTATTGTAAATGTCATAACTGTAACCAATTTACCAATTTCCATTTCAGGGTATTTTAACTGAGCCTGATGTTTAAAATTTTCTGTAAGATCATCTCTGTATTTCATCCTTAGTGCTAGTGGGTCACCAACTCCACAGGTTTAAAGTAGAATGTCATCTGATGTTTCTTGCTGTATGCGATAATGAACTCTTTTTTTTTTTTTTTTTTTTTTGTCTTAACCAGTGGCACTTGGGCTTTCAGCCCTTCGGCCCAATGACATGTCATTGCGAGGCTGGGTAGTCTCTGGACTTTCTTTCCAACCCGGTCAGGAGCTTCGCTCCTTCCCATCCACAGAGGGTTTATCTCAGGAGCCGTTCAGTTTATTCAGTCAAAATCCCGGTCGGTGACACTGCTTCAAATGCCCACGCCCGGGCTTGAACCTTGAACACCTGATCGCCAACACAATGTGTTAACCATTACACCAGCGCGGCTCCCAATGAAGACTCTAAAAGTAGACGATCCCAAAAAATTGCGATACATGGTCTTGTTAAATCTTTTTGTTTTCTTTTTTTTTTTTGTAAATGGGGTCATCCATTGACATATTGAGCCAAAATTAATGTCAAGGGAAACAATTCAACTGATGTCTAACTTTCATTACCAAAAAAAAAAAAATAAAAATGCGTCGCCTGTTTCTGTAGGACAAACCGACTGACGTTCAAAACTATATATATATATATATATATATATATATATATATATATATATATAATATTATAATATATATATATATATATATATATATATATATATATATATATATATATATATATATATATATATATACAGGGTGGTCATAAAGTCTTTCCCTGATTTCAAAAATTAAAAAAAAAAAAGTATTCTGTGCAGAGACACTTGGTTTTTTGGAAATTATTCCAGAACTAAAACAGTTTTTTTAATGCTATGTGTATATTTCAACATTCCAGAAACGTGAAATGTAGCTTCATCAGAAAAAGCGATTCCTGTAAGATAATCATTATTTTCATCAATTCGTTGCAAAATCTCTTTAGCAAATGCAACACGCCGAGGAAAATCGTTTGGCCGCAAAGCTTGAACGATTTGTACCTTGTATGCATAGAGTCGAAGCCGTTTGTATAGGATTTTCAACACTGTGCTTCGAGGGATTGCAAGTTCTCTTGAGGCACGATAGGTTGATTTCTGAGGACTGCGTTGAAACACCGTGCGCACTGTGTCCACAGTTTCTTCATTCACACGAGGCCTACCTGCTCTGGGCATGTCACCGACGCTGCCAGTGTCCGTAAACTTTATATACCAAGCTTTGATGCTTTTAACATCTGGAGGATCTCGTCCATACTCCCTTCTAAACTTTCTTTGCACTGTCAACGGCGATTTACTTTCGTGATACCATAAAACACACTGCGCTTTCTCCTTCATTAACGCCATGTTGAAAAAGATGATATGTGCGCAACCTACAAAGGTAGCAAAAAAAAATTTATGGTCTTTGGTGCAATTTCCAAAAAACCCAATGTTTCTGCGCATGATACTTTTTTTGCAAAAAAATTTTAAATCAGGGAAAGACTTTATGACCACCCTGTATATATATATATATATATATATATATATATATATATATATATATATATATATATATATATATATATATATATATATATATATATATATATATCAAGACATCGCATCACGCTGAAAAATCCTAGGGCTGGCTGTGTATATACTTATAGGAATGTGTATATACGCAAGTTGGGTTTAGTTTAGGGAGCCTCCTCCAGTCACATTATGGGGATGATGCGCCCTAGAGCTGATAGCCTGTGGCTGTGTTCTATCTGGTGTTTCTTCGACCTGTTCTTTTCTCTTCTGCTTGTTGTGCGAGCCCTCTTCAATCTGATGCGACGATGTATGGGAGCATCTCTACTAGGTGCTATCAGCAACTTCGTCCTCTTAGTTAACTAGATGTCCAGTACGTTCATGTCTCTCTTGCACACGTCTCTGAATCTCAGTTGTGGTCGCCTGGCTGTTCTTTTGCAATCTGGAGATGCGACCGTCTTCTACCGTTCGGCGGACGTGGCCAAGCAAGTGTAATTTAAGCAGTCTAAGTAGGGTATACATGCTCTGAACACCATTTCAAAAGAAACTATAGGTCTGTAAGTCTCTGGCGTTTGACTAAATTGTGGCAATGGCATAGTGATATGTCACTATTAGAAACAAGGAATGGGTTGAAGTGAAACTCGTAGATAACACCAGAGATAGATAGAGCGAGAGAGAGAGAGAGAGAGGCAAATTTTCACCTCTGAAGCAGCGTGGAGCAACAACTGTAGCTGGCTCCCCTTGCAAAAAGCCCCCACCAAGCATTCAAACTCTCTTGTAGTAGTAGTACAGATAGGTTGTGAGTTATTTTTGTCCCGTGTGAGTAGAGTGGATGGTGATAGATACGTGAGAAAAAGGTGTGAGAATAGATTTCACGGGTGATAGCTTAAAGAGAAGATATGTATATGGAATGAGTAAGTTTCTCTATTCCAGCCTTTCTATACGACTATAATTTAGTACAAGATAACCTTGCCCTCCTCATACATATAAATATAAGTTTAACTACAAACGCACACACAGCTACGTGACAACAAGACACACAAACGTGAAAAACTACGGTTAATTGGGTATGGGTCTGACCAACATACAAAGTTAAGTTTCTTTTGTTGTTTATTATCATTTAAATTTGACAACATCAAATATCTAAAGAAAGATCAAATAAAATCAGATTTACATACATATGAAATAGCGGAATAAATGTGCCCTCCCCCTATGGAGAAAAGAACCCAAAAAGTTAATAACCCAAAAGTCGAAGGTTTGCACTATGTTACAGAGTAGACAGTAAAGTAAACAAGTTCCTACTATAGGCTACCCAGTGAAGATAACACGTTTAAGCAAATCCTATTTAGGTAAAGTCCCTGTAACAAAGAAAAATATTCACTCTCTCTTTCATACAGTGGCCACTCAATCACTCTTACCTACTCTTGGTGATATCCCTTGGAATTACAATTTTTTCCTGACTATATAAAATGTCAGGTTTATTTCCCTAATTGGCCCCAGTCTATCCTCTAACAAATAAAGACTAGTGAAGTGAACGCCGAATCTGGTGTGGGTTTTTCCTGGATGAACACAATGCCACCGCCAATAGTTGATGCAAGAGCGTGATCTTCTGGTTCACAGTTAAAAGAGGAAAATACTTCCAGTATTGGGAAACATCTCGTTGTTAAAAATGTTACAATTGATAAATGATGATAATCCTATCGGCTGGCTCTATGGTAGAGTGGCGATTCTGAAACAGTGTAAATTCTGGAGGCTACGCTTGAATACGACTGTCAGAAGTCGGGAATGAATGTTATTTTTTGTCACACCCCCAGTGGGCTGATAAAATTGAAAAAATATTGCTGGGTTTGGTAAGTCCAGTTAAATTGACAAGTTAAAATGTTTCTCGTGTATCGTTGGCAAATACTTGCTCACCGATGAAATTGGTGACGCACAAGCCAAGAAAGACAACATTAACCAATCAGTAAAAAGAAAAAAAAGAAACAAAAACCGCTGGACGCCCTTGGTCAGGTCTGCTAGGAATATATAAGAAACATTTATGAAAAAATGCTACTATTCTATTTAGCTACATATAGGCACACAGACGGGGACAAGACGATCTGTTATCCACTCCGTCAGTCCTTATTAAATTTAAAAGGCACACGGTGTCTTTAGCCCACCCTATCGCCCGTCGCTAGCGCGGAGTTTTCAGGTTGGATGAGTTATGCGACTTTCCCCCCTCTTGCTCGCGCTTAACGATCAGCGTACAATGTCAATTATCACAAACTATCGCCAGTCGTTAAGTAGCTATTAATTTGGTCGGCGTCTGATAGTTTAGTCGTATGATTTTAAGTAATACGCACTGATAATAAATGCGCACATTGAAATAAAACGTGAATTCTTTTCTGTCACTATCAGTCGCGCCTAACATTTAAACCAGTCAGCTAAAACCGTCTCTTCTTGTGTGAGAAAGTGTGGGGTTAAAATTAACATGATAACTGAACATCTGGTTTGAAATAGCTACGCGTTATTTTATTTCACTAGTTTTAACGCTAGAAAATCAAAGTGAATTATAATGGTAAAAGCTAACACTTTTAATTTGTAAAAGCTAACTCTTTTAAACACGTGAACACTAATTTCTATTACCAGAAAATCAGAATGGAAATCCCCACAAATGCTATTAACACATTTAGCGAAATGGTTCTAGAACTTCGTGCTTAGACTATCCAAAAATTATGAGTGACAACTGATAGCAGATTTAAGAAAACACTGTTTATATATCATTATGTTTCTCTGATCTATAGATGATTAACTTTTCGCACTATTGTGTGAGTAACGGAGAATCAGAATAGAGTTCCCAGATAAAGGCTTACGCCCGTCTTTCGTCAAGCGCTTTCGATCGTCATCAAAAGACTTATACGTGTAACGGGGTTCTCTAAGATTTTCTCTGTACGAATGCCCGCTTCTGAAGATCAAAGAGCCCAGGGGTTTCTGACTTTTTCTGAGTACGAACTTCAAAAGATTCTGTGTTATTCTGTCAGGTATCGTATGATTGACAGATAAGCTCGCGTGATCAGACGAGATAAATAAACCTGATTCGCTACCTGTTTTGACGGGCAGGTGACGAAAGTTTGTGAACACTTCGTTTGCTTATGATCAAAGAAAATAGGCGTGACGACAAAGTGAGTAGACACAGGCTGTAAATGCATGGTTTTGCTAGCAAATCCTAGAACGTTACGAGGTCACAAAAGATTGTCAGATTACTGTAGGCTCTTTTTCCATTATACGTCACATGTCTTACATGATGAGGTAGCCAGTCCTATGCTGAGAATGAAAAACGTCATCATTATTTTTTTCATTCTCTATGGAGCAATGATCCACCATTGCAGCTCGCCCCCCTTGCAGGAAGTTTGCGCGAATATGTCGTATGGTCTTGCAGAAGTAGTTTCTGAGAGAATTAGTTTTACATGATCAAGTTGTCAGCTCCATGCACGTGACATTAGTCGCCTTGTACCACACGCCTGATGACGTAGTAGACGGATTCTTACGTTATCTTAAGAGATCCAGTATTTCAGGCAAATTCACATACAGTAAATTCTTCCGCCCCCCCCCCTCCCCCCCCCCCCCCCCCCCCCCACCTTTTTGTTTCTGCTTTCAGAATTACGAAGCATGCTTGGTCAAGTTTCTGAAGCCCGGATAGGTAAATACTTTTAATATTGTGACACTTTCTCTTTTAGAGTCTTCTTTTTATTCTTATGTATTTATTTATGTATCATTTTGTGGGTTTTTTTCTGTTTTGACCGTTTTCTTTTCATCATCTTTGGTTTGCTTTTTGAACCCTGCACTTGAAAACTTGGTGTTTGTCGTGTGCAAGGGATACCCGGTTCAACCCCATGTGGGTTATAATTTGGGTATGCAGTGTTCTTTTCATCATATAATGATCGCGTGTATAGTCAGTTCCGGAACGAGATGATTTGAGCGTGTGCAAGGAATACTATAACACTTTGACTGGCGATAAGGGTAAGCCCTGTTTGCTAATGGGGGAAGGTACAAGATGACCACCAAAAGTAAGCCAAAGGGGAGTTTAGGCTGACGACAAATCACCACCCCTATCGACACCTGGTATAAAAGTGCAAGATGTAGGTGTCTTCTCTGGTTTATAGTGTTGCTGTGTATGTTGCAGTAGAATAGTTCACAGGGTACAACACAGGCAACATGATGTGTAGAGTCATGAAAATGGTAACTTCGCTTTATGTTTTATACCATTTATTGCACGCCACAAAACAGTCATGATATTTTGTCATCACCAACATAGTTTAACGAATGCAGCATTCAAAATCATATTAGCTGATAGTCATGTAGGATTCAATACTCAATAGTTCTATTGTAAACAGATAGCTTCTGTATATTCGATATCATAAAGTTCTGGTTCATGAAGCTGTATAAATAATATATATATATATATATATATATATATATATATATATATATATATATATATATATATATATATATATATATATATATATATATATATTATTTATATATATATAGCACAGATCTGGGTGCCTAAGGTTCATACATATAACTTCTGCAACAGTGTCAGCTGCAGATCATCAATGTTCATAGACAATAATAAATGCTCCCTTCCTGATGCTAGCAGATCAGATGTGTACAATAAGTCCGTTTACTGTCTGCACGTGAATAGCATACATGGAATACAGGTCAAACCGACCCTTATAACCTTCCTAAGTCTAACCATCTGACTTGGACGTGATCTCTGATATAACGAATCCTGGAACACAGACAATAGTCTTGTTGGTCTAGAGCGACCCATATATATATATAACTAGTTCAGGTATAAAGATACCGGTGGCGAAAATCCTAGTCAAAGTACCTCTCCATTTTGAATCACACAGGCGAGCAAGGAGCCACAAAATGACGAACTTCTAGATGATAGCATAAAGTTCAATACAAGAGGAATTACCTTTCTTCGGAAATCAACCACGAACATATGCCTCCAGGCAGGCTTGAATAATACTGGGAAGTAGTCTAGTTAGCTAACTAACTCACAAAGACAATGTATTTCCCTCAGAAAATCACAAGACGCACATTGCGTCCGCTCGCTGCTCAGACCATTTCTAAACTCCCGAGCTGGGCGGAACACACCAAACGAACTACCAGTTTTGACATGCGCAGAACTCCAATATCTGAGTCGCCGCTCACATAAGACGATTCTAAGAACATTCGAGATAAAAGTCTTACACAGTCGCGCCTTTTATGGTCATGAACAGAAGCGTTAAGACAGGTTTCAGACATCTACAACAGTTGACTGATACTACCAAATAAGGAGATATGGTCACGCTTCGTTCAAGAAATTATAGACCGAACGTGTCTCTATACAAGAGAAGGCAAACTCATAAAAAAATTGTAGTCTCGATATCTCGGGTTATGTCCCTTTGACTGTAAAAAACATAATACACCTTTCAGTCAAAAAATGATCATACATACGAAAAATGATCATACAAAGACTTTGGAAAAAGTAATTATTTGTGCGTAACATTACCGCACCCTCCCGGGAAAAAAAAATGAAACATTTTTTTTTTTAAATCCTGGAGCCGGAAAAATCTAGGCTCCTAACGCACGTATGATGCGCGGATATATACCTAACAAACTAGCTCAACGCATGGAGCGAAACTGAGATCATATCTCAGGTCCTTAGAGAAAAAAATTTATCTAAGTATTCGCGTATATATTCCAGGAAGGTGCCACCAACACACGCCACAATGATGGCAACATCATAATAAAAGTCAAATTACTCTCATACCAATATATGAAATTAAATATATCATTATGATATCATACAATGTGTTGTGCAAATAGCGGTGTAATATACTAATATACCGCACTATATTATTACATTATATAATGCATCAGTAATTAATAACTAATACAATGTTATTCTTCGTTGACATAAAACAATCAATAGAAGAAGATGTGGACATCATCCGCTCCCAATCTAGGACAGGACTTGATATCCTCAATGTTCCACAATGGACATAATCTCGCAGACTTCACTGATGTGCTGCGAAAATATCAATAACACAAATCTTAAAGACAACTGGTAAATCTCTTAATACAATTATGCAAATATATTATCTAAATGTGGCCGAGTGATCTTTTGGCCCGTATATCACTAACTAAGCCTTCTTAGATAATTACATGGTACAATGTTATAAATTCCCCCCAAAAAAGTGAGAAAAAATCTACTAACATGTCATTATAATATTGGACTGTATATCAGGAAATATATATATGACAGAAGAATCATGTGGAATCGTGTGGGCATCTGGACAGAATGTCTGCCATCACATTATCCGAACCACGGATAGCTCGAACCGAGAAATGAAATGGTTGAAGAGCTATGGCATAACGAGTGGACCTCGAGCTCTTCAAGTTTTTGCTCTGAATAGCAGTAAGCGCTTTCTGGTCGGTTTCCACAATGAAGTGTGCGCCTAGAAGAAATCTTTGTAACTTCAGAATAGACCATACCATAGCCAATAACTCACGGTCTAAAACCGAGTAATTCTTTTCTGCAGCATTTAATTTCCTAGAGATATACATCACCGGATGCAGAGTATCAGAATACTCCTGCATTAGTGCTGCCCCAATCCCAGTTGACGAGGCGTCACTTCGAAGAACAAAAGTCTTCTCAATAGTAGGTAACCTAAGAATAGGTGGAGATGAAAATAGGGCTTTAACCTGGTCCAATGAGGATTGACATTCTTTAGACCAGCGGATCAGATTAGGCGACCCTTTCTTCAATAAAGTAGAAAGCGGTGCCATAATGGAGGACAGATTCGGAATGAATCGTCCGTAGAATTGGATCAAACCTAATAGACTCCGTACTTGTTTCTTCGTCTTAGGGACCGAAATGTTAAGTATTTTTGAAACATTGTGGTCCTCTGTCTTTAAAAGACCATGACCAACACGATGACCTAGGAAAGAAATCTCGCTAAATCCTATAAAGGCTTTAGAGGGTTTTGCAGTCAAGTTATACTCGCGAAGAGTAGACAGTAATTCGTATAAACCCAAATAGTGATCTTCCCAGGAATCACTGAATAGACAGATATCATCTAAGTATGCTATGACATCTGTACGATATGCGAGAATTCGCCGCATCATGCGTACGAATGTAGCAGGGGCGTTCATAAGACCGAAAGGCATGAAATTCCATTGGAATAAACCCCTAGGTGTAGAAAAAGCTGTAAAAGGTTTGGCACGTTCAGTTAGCGGAACTTGCCAATAACCTTTAGACAAATCTAGTTTGGTAAAGAATCTAGAATTAGCAAGTTTATTGAGTAGCTCTTCTAATGAAGGCATAGGTTCAGCGTCGAACTTCGTAACTTGGTTCAATTTGCGATAATCTACGCAAATGCGAATGTTATTATCCTTCTTTCGAACAATAACCATAGACGAAGAGTATGCTGAAGTGGATGGTTCAATGATTTCCAAACGTATCATTTCATCCAATTCTTTTTCGACTTGAGACTGGAAATGGATAGGTATTGGATAAGGTCTGACTCTGATAGGATTATGATCAGTTAGCACAATGTCATGTTCAATGACATGTGTGTGTCCCGGGATGTCTGTAAGAACATCCTGAAATGTTTGCAACATCGAAGAAACTTGTCGATGTTCCTCAGCGGAAAGATTTGGAGAAACGGTCACGTTTTTCCAAGATTCCGTAGAATAAAGTGGGACCATAGGAAGAGGAAGATTGACATCAGAAAAAGTAGTTTCCTCATCCTGTATAACTGACAGAGATGAGTACTGACCATGAGGTGCTTGAGAATTGTCCGTTGCCTGGAAAATAGGCTGCAAATAGTCAGGTCTTTCATAAAATTCCGTGAGCATATTTATGTGGAAAGTTTTATGCTTTCCATCAATATCGACAACATAGTCGACATCAGAAATTTTGGAGACTATTGCATATGGACCTTTCCATGCAATTAGAAGTCTGTTCTCCCTTGAAGGAAGTAGAACGAGAGCTTTGTCACCTGGACAAAGTTGTCGTAGACATCTATTTTTATTTGCAAACTGCCTTGCCTTTTCTTTAGCAAATTCGGATGAAGAAGTTGCTAGTTTGCATGCCTCGATGATCTTTTGCCTAAGAGCAATGACGTACTCATAAGAAGATTGAGTTTCATCGCTAATATTATCGGCAGTGATTAGATCGTGAAGTAAAGACATAGGGCCGCGCGGTTGCGCGCCAAAGACAAGTTCAAAAGGGGAAAACCCTGTATGTTCATTGGGGACCTCTCTATACGCAAAGAGAGCCGCGGGTAAGACCCTGTCCCAATCCTGAGGATGATCCTCAGTTATCTTACCAAGTAAAGTTTTCAGAGTCCTATTTAAACGTTCGACTAACCCATTAGACATTGGGTGATAGATACTGCTGAGAGACCTTTTAATATGTAGCATAGACATTACCTGTGACATAGTGTCTGATATAAGTTGAGTGCCATGGTCTGACAATATTTCTCCGGGAAAACCCAAGCGAGAAAATATCAGCCAAAGAGCGTCTGCGATATCAGCAGTTGAGATGCTCTTGAGAGGTATTGCCTCTGGCCAACGTGTGCACATATCGACACATGTAAGAATAAATTGATGTCCTCTAGCTGACTTAATTCTAAAAGGACCGATAATATCTATTGCCATTTTTTGAAAAGGGCGAATAGGAATGTCAGCAGCCTGGATAGGCGCAGCATGTCGTGGTCCTTTAGATTTGACCTCCTGACATACTTTGCAAGAGCGACAGTAAATTCGTATGTCCTTGCTCACAAATGGCCAAAAGAAAGCCGCAAGAACCCTCGACTTTGTACGGGAAAAACCCATATGTCCAGCACATTGCGAGTCATGAGCATGTTGCAATATTTGCAATCTCATGCTCTTGGGCACAAGAATTTGTGAATGAGTGGACGTAGTCGAGTCTTGTACCATACGTACAAGTACGCCGTTCTTCATAGAAATCCAAGATTTTCTATTAGTATTCTGATTAGGATCACCTTTTTTTGCTAGAATGAAGAATTTTTGTAAAGACGGATCTTCTTCTTGCAATTTGATAAATGAGTCACGTGTAATAGTCAAGTGACTATCTTGGTCATTTACTTCATCATTATTAGTTAATGAAGTTTGAGGTGGATCCAGAGCATGTGCTCTTGTGACCACCGCATTGGTAGCTTCAATGTTTTGCTCTTCCCAAACAGCAATCTGCTGTGGGGTACATTCCCTAACTCCGTGAATACGACCAATAATAAGGTCCGCAATAGGATTTGGAAGTAGACACGCGTGGACCTCTCCCGTGAAGAAAGGAGTAGCAATATGTATTATGGCAGTAGGATACTTTTCCAACGTGCCACCAAATGTGACACATTTGATGACCTTTCCTGTAGCACAGGATGGATCTACAAGAGATTGCCTAACACCAACAGTAGTACATCCAGAATCAAACAACACTGAGACTGGATTACTATTTACAAGCCCCTTATGTAATATAAGAGAACCTCTCCCATCATGAGCAACATTAGCAGGAAGAGCGGGCAAAGGATGACCACAGCTTAGAGTACTAACGGTCTTCGGATCAAATAAAGTACTGCATTGGATACATTTATTTGCTCTACCAAAATCAAAAGATGAGCATCCGATAGCATTATGGTCTTTATCACTATTAATCTGTTTATCTGCTCCCTGAGATTCTTGTTGAACAGAATTCGTCTGTTGATATCTTTTTCTCTTATGTTGCGATCTACCGCGACCATTATTGCCTCTGCAATTATCATTAAAGTCCCTACTGTAATTTTTATCCTGGTTTGAGTTCCAGTTTCCATAACTGTCATTACCATCTCTATGCTGTTGAGAACCTCTATTATCTTGGTATTGAGGTCTCTGCAAAAAATATTTCCCTCTATGCCGATTACCTTTGTGAAAATTTCTAAAGTTAACCGGAGTAGAATACCGTGTAGTATTAGGTTGTCTCCAGTTCTGGGAAGAAGAATCACCCTGGAATTGATTACTATGGTTCTGGGCATAATTACGGTTACTCTTTTTATTGAAATTTTGCTGGCTACCCTGAAATTTACGCATAAAATTTGGGCCATAAGGTGCTGCCGAAGCAACTGGCAGACCTTCTTTTACTTTAGAGTTGCTAATGGTTATGTGAGGATGCGCAGTAACATACTGGCTACAGTATTCTTCCATTTCTTTTATGTTTTTAGGCTTACGCTCATGAAGAAAAGAAAGAAAAGCTTCATTAACAGAAGACATGACCTTGTCTCTAAGTAGTAAATCCATAAGGGCTTCAAATGTACTTTCTGTCTTAGACAACTCAACCCATCGTAAAAAAGTAAGACGTATGCTTGAGATGAATTCAGAGAATTCAACTCCAGTTTCTGGTAACATGTTTTTAAATTTAAGACGATATCCGTCCTCGTTAAGTTGGTACTTCTTTAACAATGCCGCCCTGACAACCTCATAGTTGTTTTTGTCCGGCACATCTACCATACTCAACAAAGTCAAAGCATCACCTCTAAGTATCTTGGACAGATGATAAACATATAGTGTTTTATCTATATTATGCACCTTACATGCACTTTCAAATCTATCTAGATAAAATGTTATATCATCAATTGAGGGATTAAATGCTGGTAGATTAAGCTTGAAATCCTTAGCATTAGTCTTATCTGACACCTTATTTGCATCATTAGCATTACCAGTGTTCAATAACTTTAACTTCTCTAACTCTAAAGCTAAGAGTTTTTCTTCATGCTCCATTTTTGCTTTTCTCTCATCAGCTTCTCTTTGTAACCTTCTTTCTTCAGCCTCAGCCTGTAACTTTCTTTCTTCAGCCTGAGCCTGTAACTTTTTTTTCTTCAGCCTGAGCCTGTAACTTTTTTTTTCTTCAACCTCTATTTCAAGTCTCTTATTTTCAGCTTCTTTTTCAAGCCTCTTCTCCTGAGATTCTGCTTCTTTTTTTTTTTTTTTCCATTTCCATTTGTAATCTTTTTTCATCTACCTGCATCTGCAGTTTTAAATTTTCAGCATCTATTCTCTTTTGTTCAGTTTGTTCTTTCATTTTCTTTTCCTCCGACTTCAATGCCTTGGCATATTGAACAGTCGCAAATTCTTCTAATTTATCACCAGTCTTCCCAAGGGTTTTACCCTGCTCAATAAAGTACTCAAATGTAGACATGATGTCTAAAATGTGAGTACAGAACCTGAAATAATTAATTATCTTATTTCAATCTTAATAGCAACAAGACTTAATAAAGTGCTTGTATAATCACTATGTTTACTCCAATCTCTGTGGGAAACAAGATTTGACACCAACTTGTATTATCAAATGTATAATAATATCACAAGTCACCTCTTTATCATCAGTGCACTACACAAATCAGTGCATAACCATCAGTTATTTATCATAACTGCACTACAATAGTGCATAAGCAAAAAACCACCAGTTAGTTTTATGATATGTGCACTATAGACCAATAGTGCATGAGCATATATGTAACAATAGTGAAAGCTAACTATGCAAGAACTATGTAAACAATAACAAGACAATGTAAACAATAACAAAGGTCACCAACAATGTAAACAATAACAAAGATCAAAGTCAATGTAAACAACAACAAAGATCAAAGTCAATGTAAACAATAACAAAGATCAGAGTCAATGTAAACAACAACAAAGATCAAAGTCAATGTAAACAATAACAAAGATCAAAGCAATACGAAAACATTCGCATAAGTCAAATAAATAAACAGCGAAAACTAAAAAGAAATATGCGAAGATATGACAAACAAATGACGCTACAGTGTATAGACAGCAATTTTGTAAAGAATTGAATAATAGAAAAGAGGAGACCTACAAATACAAACAAATGAAATCGAAACTAAAAAACAGAAAGAGAGAGAAAAAAAAAATATACAAAAAACGAAAATAAAGCACAACTCGTCACAACTAAACAGATATAGCAACGATTGTCGCTAGCAAATTTCACAGTAGGAAATTCGCACAGTCCCTAACGAAAACGCTAACAGTAGAACCTCTGTGACGTGGTATCTTCTACTGAAAGACACCGCCCAACCGAAAAACCCGCTGAAATATAAACATATAAATATTCAAATACAAATAACATTTAACATGTAACATGTAAACAGTGTGAAAAATGTGAGAGACAGAAGGCTCAGTTAGAACATAAGGGCACAGTTCACAAACAAAACAGGCCACTTAACTTCTATGAATCCACAACGTCAGCACAGTTCAGAACAGGATGTGATCAGCATTCTTAGGACAATGATCCAACGTTGATCCATATCTGCTCTCATAAACTGCCACGACGACGGAAATGAGCTTCTGACAGAAAACAGCTTCTGAACTTGACCTTCTGAATTGACTTGAGCACTTGACCTTCTCAATCCGGAACAGTTGTTACGGCACTTGTCCTTCTTCCTAACAGATCAGGAAATCGATCGATTTGCTCGGCACTTGTCCTTCTATCGTAGGAAAACTGCCAACTTGACGAGCAACGCCGGGTATTTTGAAACAATTTCCAACTTTCAGCAACGCCGGGTACTTTCAAAATCTTTCATCAAACATTGAGGTGATGAGTTGAAACTGTAATGTTGAAAGCTTGATGATGATGTCTGGGTTTGTTGACCCCCTTGATAGCTGGTACCAGAGTAAACCAACAATTGGCCACCAAAAATGATAATGGTGCGCCAAAATCCCAGGTACGTTAGCTCCGTTATAACATACTACAGTTCAAGGAATGTCTGCATTCAACAATATTATTTAGCTGATAGTCATGTAGGATTCAATACTCAATAGTTCTATTGTAAACAGATAGCTTCTGTATATTCGATATCATAAAGTTCTGGTTCATGAAGCTGTATAAATAAATATATATATATATATATATATATATATATATATATATATATATATATATATATATATATATAATATATATATATATATATATATATATATATATATATATATATATATATATAGCACAGATCTGGGTGCCTAAGGTTCATACATATAACTTCTGCAACAGTGTCAGCTGCAGATCATCAATGTTCATAGACAATAATAAATGCTCCCTTCCTGATGCTAGCAGATCAGATGTGTACAATAAGTCCGTTTACTGTCTGCACGTGAATAGCATACATGGAATACAGGTCAAACCGACCCTTATAACCTTCCTAAGTCTAACCATCTGACTTGGACGTGATCTCTGATATAACGAATCCTGGAACACAGACAATAGTCTTGTTGGTCTAGAGCGACCCATATATATATATAACTAGTTCAGGTATAAAGATACCGGTGGCGAAAATCCTAGTCAAAGTACCTCTCCATTTTGAATCACACAGGCGAGCAAGGAGCCACAAAATGACGAACTTCTAGATGATAGCATAAAGTTCAATACAAGAGGAATTACCTTTCTTCGGAAATCAACCACGAACATATGCCTCCAGGCAGGCTTGAATAATACTGGGAAATAGTCTAGTTAGCTAACTAACTCACAAAGACAATGTATTTCCCTCAGAAAATCACAAGACGCACATTGCGTCCGCTCGCTGCTCAGACCATTTCTAAACTCCCGAGCTGGGCGGAACACACCAAACGAACTACCAGTTTTGACATGCGCAGAACTCCAATATCTGAGTCGCCGCTCACATAAGACGATTCTAAGAACATTCGAGATAAAAGTCTTACACAGTCGCGCCTTTTATGGTCATGAACAGAAGCGTTAAGACAGGTTTCAGACATCTACAACAGTTGACTGATACTACCAAATAAGGAGATATGGTCACGCTTCGTTCAAGAAATTATAGACCGAACGTGTCTCTATACAAGAGAAGGCAAACTCATAAAAAAATTGTAGTCTCGATATCTCGGGTTATGTCCCTTTGACTGTAAAAAACATAATACACCTTTCAGTCAAAAAATGATCATACATACGAAAAATGATCATACAAAGACTTTGGAAAAAGTAATTATTTGTGCGTAACACTGGCTTAGGAATATTTCATGACAGAGCGAGGTCTCGTTTTGCCTTTCCCCCCGCCCCCTATTTTACCGTACTGTATTGTTCTCTTTCGACGGTCAGTTTCATATTGTTGTCAAAACCAGATCTCGCACCGCCTTGAAGAAGCCCTAGAGCAGGTTCTGAAGCCACCCATTTCAATTGCGCGAATCACCATGGTGATGGTGACATGTATACAAATTTGTTTTTTGCTTTTTTTTTTGTTTTTTAGTTACCAATGTAAAATATTTTGTGACGTTCCATCTTTATTTTTAACTGGTCTTTATAACTTACTCTGCATTTTAAAGATACTGCTTTCTTTATATTTCCAGCTTTCTCTCTCTCTCTCTCTCTCTCTCTCTCTCTCTCTCTCTCTCTCGCTATATATATATATATATATATATATATATATATAGATATATATATATATATATATATATATATATATATATATATATAGACACTCACTGCAGAAACGGAGCGAAGAATTCAGGCTATCGAGTATAGATGTTATAGAAGAATTTTGCACATTTGCTATACAGAGCACAAAACAGATGTCTATGTTAGTGAGAAAATAAACACGTATGCAGGCCACCATAAACCACTTTTGTCAGTAGTGAAACGTCGAATGATTGCCTGGTTTGGGCATGTAACTCGTCATGACTCCCTTTCGAAAACGATCCTCCAGGGAACAGTCGAAGGTAAACGGAGAAGAGGAAGGCAAAGAAAATCCTGGGCTGATAACATCAAAGAATGGGCAGGGCACGGTTTTTCCACACTTGTACGCATTGCTGAGGACAGAGAGCAGTGGAGGACCCTGTCTGCTGATGCTTCCACCATGGCGCCCCTACGACCCATGACGGGTTACGGGTTGAGATGATGATGATATATATGTGTGAATATTATGCTGAGAAACATTAAAAGAGTGTTCATTCTAAATTTGACACAGATTTTGTACCCAACTCTATTGTGCAACATAACCTTTCTTGCAGTGTTGGATTAACCATTAAGCAAAATAAGCTTTTTCTACACCACGAGGTTTATTTGAATTGAATTATACGTATGTGTTTCGGGTTGGTAAATGCACCTGCGACATTTGTTCGCATGATGCGCCGTTTACTTGGCGATAGACCCGATATCATCACCTACATCGATGACATTTGTTTATTTCATAATACATGGAAAGAACACATTGAAGGTTTCATTTCTTTACTAGAACTGCTACGTAAACATCATTTGACTGTTAGACCTATGAAAGTGCAAATTGGTTTTCAAGAGATTTCTTTCCTTGGTCATAAAATTGGTAATCATCGACTTTATCCTTCTGATATTATTGTAAATAAGATTCTGGACATTAAGGTGCCGAAAAATAAGAAAGAAGTTCGCAGTCTTTTAGGGGTTATCAACTATAAGCATAAATTTATTCCGGATTACTCTTCTATCTCTGGTCCTCTTTCCGAGTTGACGCGCAAAGGTGTACCTCTAAAAGTCCAAAGGTCAGATACTTGTCAATTAGCATTGGATAGGATTAAAATACTCTTCGCGAAACACTCTATTTTGATTTTACCAAATATCAATGAACCATTTTTTTATTCGCACAGACGCTTCTCAGATTAGAATCGGTGAAAGTTTGATACAACTTGTCGACGGTGTACTCCATCCATGTTTCTTTGTGAGAAGAAAATTATCTGTGGCAGAGAAAACATACTCTGCTGGAGAAAGGGAGCCACTTGCTCTCGTGTGGACAGTATCAAAACTATGTCGCTACCTTATTGGAAGAAAATTCTATGTCGATGTTGATCATCATCCTTTGACGTCTATGGAACACAAGGCATTTAAGAACTCTAGGATATAACGCTGGTTTTTGCTGCTCCAGCAGTTTGCCTTTGACATTTCATATATACGAGGTGAGGACAACTGGTTGGCTGATTTTCTGTCGCGGTTTGCAGCCCACCATGACTAATGTATAGGACAGTTCCAGATTATTTCGACAAGCTTTATTGTCTTCTGAACTTGATAATCTGTCTGGAAGTATGGACTCAATCTTATTGCAATTTTGTTGATTTGACTATTCATGATAATTGCTCTTGTTGACAAATTTTTCCTATGTGTGTCTGACTTACTGACTTATACTTCACTCGTTGAGTTGCTTGTATGTATGTTGTCTCTGTAAGTGGGGTTAATTATAGTTTGTACCCTACAGAATCTTGCGCGTTTCCTGTAGTAAACGCTCGGGAGCGTGAGGGGTAATGTTGAGGCTACTTCATGGTGTGATTTTTATCGCGGCAAATTATTATTAACACCGAGTTTTTGTCACACCAAGTCGTACTTCAACTGAATGCAAGAGAGACAAGAATGCAGTTACTATGAGATGAGTAGCTAGGGAATGACGTAGAAAAGTGAGTTGTATGTGTGACGCCATAGCGTCTAGATGTGTTCCTCCATATGGCTTGTATGTCTGCCAATGAATTATTTATTTAGTGGATATGCAAGAAAATGTGGTAAGCAAAATATGCTTTAAATTATAGGCAGAATAAATTTGCCAAGATTCAAAATGAATATAATGCGGGATGATAATTCCCAGAAGAATGGAAATGTGTTCCAAGATATAATTGAAAGTAAATGATATGTCGGGACGCTAAATACCCCGCTAACGGAAGAATATAAAAGAAATGTATTAAGGAGAAATAGAATTGGTTATTCATTCGGGACGCTAAATACCCCGATGATGGAATTAATAAATGTGAATATTTGCTATGCCGGGATGCAATTTCCCCGATGATAATGGATTAATATATGTGAACATTTGTTGTGCAGGGACGCCAAATACCCCGATGATAATGGAAAATAATGAATGAAACTATATAGAAGTATATTGAGAAGTTGAATAATGTAAATTTGGAACAGTGGGAATATGTAAAATACTGACAGGCTGCTGTATGAGAAGCCATGATATAATTTAAGAAAGTCGAACTTAGAGAAAGCAAGACTATAGAATTGATGTGGAGCATACATGCCATTATTGTAATTGTGACGTTGAGAATATGTACCTAATGTTTATTAAAATTTTGCAAAATCGTCTAAGCCAAGATGTTTCTCCAGTTAATACCAGTTCGTTCCAGCATTTGTCAACGTTATTCAATATTTGAATATTTTGAAAGGAGAAAGGTTCAGACACGAAGAGTTGTTACCATACTATCTGACAATGTAAACCAAATCAAAAATTAAGGAGAACCAGGTCAAAATGCATAAATTCTCACATCTTTATTAACAACAATTAACCCTAGACCGAGCAAGAATTCGAGACAATTCTTCATCCCTTAACAGCACTACTGTGTGGGACAAAAATTCAGAAGCAGAGATGCAAGATAAGGCTTACGTTTCGGTCTTCCAGAGGTTCTCGTCTGGAGTGGTAACCGACATCAAAAGACTTTCTGCTTTCCTAGCGGTTTTACCTGAAGAATGCTTGTGTTCCGAGATCAAAGGATATTAGGGATTTTTTAGATTTCCCCTGAGCAAACTTCAAAGCGTCAGTTCCGCCTTTCTCACGTGCTGTCTCTCTGTCAAGTATTATATGATTGACAGATGAGCTCGCGTGAGTGGAAAGGAGTAAAACAAAGAGTGATTTGTTTCTTGTTATGACTGACAGGTCAACGAAGATTGTAAACACTGCGTTAGCTAATGTTTACAGGAAAGAGGGCGGGGACCAAAGGGTGAGCTGCCGAAATAGACAGTTGGTATAATGCGTGTTTAGCTAGCAAATCAGCGAGCAGCTATAAGGTTACCATAAGCTGTCAGATTACTGTAGGCTCTTTTCGAGTACACGTCACAATGATGACTGCTCCGCTGAGACAACTGAATGAAGCCACATGCGACGGAAGTAGCAGCGATTACAATCTTATAATATTTTGTTTATATTTTTGTAAGTACGGTACATACATAATATTTCGTTTGTGTTCAAAATGCCTGATAATTATATGTAGCTAATAAATGTAGTTAACCATTAAGTTGTTGTTTTTATCACATATTTTTTTTAAATGTTGAAACAGCTTTTTGGACCGTGGGAACGAAAACAAGTTGTATTTCTGTTAAATTTTGTGGGAAATCAATGTTCGTTTAGCGCTTTTTTCGGTTAGCGCTCATTTTTCGGGAATGAATTAACAGCGCTAAGCGGGGGATTGCTGTATACGCTACTGGAGCTGGAATTACCGCGGCTGTTGGCACCAGTGTTGCCACTCAAGTTCTAGAGATAAACCCAGATGTTGTTCTAAAAAAAACCCAGAAATACCCAGAATATGTTATGCCTCAAATACACGGGTTAGACGATGCTGACATAATCTTTTATGTGCATCTTTAGCACAAATAATCTGTGTGCTACCAATTTTTATGTATTTCTTCATTTTTATTTTTTTTAATTACCAAAAATTCACAATTAAATAAAAATGATTTTAATAACACCCCAATATAATAACTCTTGAAAATGAGATATTTTAACAGTAATATACTTACATTAGTTACATTAACAAAATGTTCCTCAAATTAAATATAAAATGTTAGTTGTAACTTGTTACTGTTGAAAAATGTCACTTGTCAGAGACTCGGCATCCATGTCGACAACTTCTCCTTCGTCAAGATCATATGCATGAATTGACAACGTGGAATCTTGATTGTGAAGTTCCAAAATCTTTGCATATCTCTGCCGACAACATCCTTCACGCACATCTTCAACCACGCTTTTACTAGGATTAAACTTATGACAAACTCCGTCTTTGGCAATTGCTTGCTTGGCTAGTATTCGATTGGAAACTGTTTCACACAAAAGCTTGTTGGTTTGTTTAGTTTTAACTAAGTTAACCTTCGAAAACACTCTTTCGACGCATGCTGAGGAGTGAGGTAGTGCCATAAGCGTGCACATGAGGTCAGCCAAAACATCAAATTTCATCTGGTTATTAGCATCTGTTACTTGTTGCAGTCCCAGCCAGAATGCGGGCGAATCCTCATCCACTAGATGTCCAAGATCTTTTCGGTACGATGCCAGTTTCGCCATTGATCAGACAGACGACCAAGGCTCTCTTCTGAAACAACTGTTGGGAACTGCGCTGCTAATGGAATGACAGAAGGTTTGTTGATATCGAGAGCTTGCTTTGGATCCAACAGCTGCATTTGCGCCAGAACACTGTTTTGTTCAAGTGGGAACCTGCGTCGTATTTGAGTACAAAGTTCAATTAGGTATGCCAATGCATCCTTGCGAAACTGGACTTCTTTATCTCGTAACGGTTGTCGCATTAACTGCGCTTCACATCGTCCACCCAGCTCAATGTAATTCAGTTTATTGTGCACCTGTACATCCGAAGGATCAAACGATACTCTCTTGTTACACTCGGGTACACTTTGTGAAGACGGAAGTTCTCGGACTGGAATTCCATGTTCATGACGTTAACTTTACCCAGTAAGTAGCCGACAAATAGAAGCATGTGCTTCATGCCAGCAGTGTTCATCGTCTGCAGGATTTGCCCCGCGCCGTCGACGTTGTCCACTGAAGCTTCGGATTGGAAATACAAGTGCAGAGCATCCCATTGCTCAAGGATCCTCTCAATGACTGCTTCACGGGACAGCCAGCGTGTTCCACACAGCTTCACCACTTTATGTTTCTGGGCCTGAACTACTTCTTGTATTAACTGGAACTGGAGATTTCTTTTACTACTACGCGAAAAATAGAAGCAGACATTCTTTATGAACATTTCAAGCCAAGACGGTAGGTGGTTGCTGGCAGCATTTGCACAAAGTGCAAATGAATGAAAAACACAGCCGAGAACAAAGACATGTGGAATCTCTTTCTTCAGATGTGCCGTGCCTGTAAACCACTTGCAGTCCCCATCATAGTGGCACAGTTGTCTGCAGCAAAACCAATGACGTTACTAAGCGGGATTTTATGCGTGCTCAACAATTTCTTAACAGCGGTAAACATGCCAAGACCAGTCCCATCCTCCACCTCAATGAGGTCTAACAGTGAATCAACTACTTTTTTTGTTTTTGTGTCACAGAATCGCACAACGACTGCCAACATCTGGTTCGTAGAAATATCAGTACTCTCATCAACGATTATAGAAATTTCTGAGTTCTGCAAATGTTTATAACTTCAAGCCGCTCAAAATGAGCAATGCTGTGCTGCATCACATACGCATGCTTGATGCGCTTCAGTGACATATTTTGAGCAATTGTGCTGTCTGGAAATATCTGCTTGCAACATTCAATCAGCTTGCGAAAACGGAGTATTATGTTCTGTCATGAAAGCGACAACACTATCTCCACTTTAGCAATTTTGTCTTGGAGGCAGGGCTCTTTTGTTTGATGAAAAACTTGTTAATGTTCAGAGTTTTGCTTTTGGCTTCGAAGTTTTTCATGTGCTTCTGTGTGCTTTTATGTGTCAATAAAGCTGTTTTGTTGGCATTAGTTAATGTACAGGAACAGACCAACAAATCGCAGCATAGCGGTTACCAGAGTCCGGCTTTATCCAATCCTTCAGTTCGCTGTCAGCCATTCCGCACAAAAAAGCCTGCTGATACCATGGCTTCACTTTTTCACGCGGTGGCGTGTGTGTCGTCATGCTGCTACAACTACCAAGCGTACCTTCATCATCGCTCATTTTATAATCTTATAATAACAAAAAAAAAAAACCAAACAAACAAACAAACAAACCAATATGCTGTTTATCTGCTTAAGTCTAATAATGTAAAAAAAAAAGACTTTATAACACATCGCAAAAATGACCGAGTATTGCAGATGACAGCAATTAACAGAATAACAGGAAATAGATAGCTGATGTAAACGAGTCAAAAAAAAAACGTCATTGATGTGGTTAAAAACAAGAATTAAATTTAAGTGGAATAAAAAATAGATAGCACATAATTTTTTACATTTAATTATAATATAAATATAATGTATAATGCTCAGTGCACAGAATATACATACATTGTAAATGCCAATTGTCAAATATACCCAGATTAATGCAGATTTGGAAAAAAATTACCCAGATACCCAGACGGAAGCCCAAAAACCCAGATCTAGTAAGAAATACCCAGCTGTGGCATCACTGGTTGGCACCATACTTGCCCTCCAATTGATCCCCGTTAAAGGGTTTAAAGTGTACTCAACGGGGCCCTGAAAGAGTCTCGCATTGTTATTTCTCGTCACAACCTCCCCGTGTCGGGAGTGGGTAAGTTGCCCGCCTGCTGCCTTCCTTGGATGTGTTAGTCATTTCTCAAGCTCCATCTCTGGAATCGAACCCTGGTTCCCCGTTACAAATATGGTAGGCATGTCACGTGCCATAGACATTTGATAGGACAGACATTTGAAAGAAGAAGTCGCTGGTACATGCGATCAGCACAAAGTTATACAGCCACCAGAATAAAAGGCAGTGGTGGTTCAGTATCACCACTTTTTTTTCTGGCCTTTTGAATAGATTGCTACTTACCTACAATGTAATTGAAAAGCCCCTTACTTTTTAAAAAAAAAATCATAGTTATATCCTCACGTGTGTCCTTCGGTTATACAAAAAAGGTAGTCTCACAGTAGATGTTGCCGTAGGGAAGTGAAGTGTTAGAGACCACCATACTAGGTCCAGCCTCGAAAAGTGGGGTGACCAGTTCTCTTCCTCGCTGCCTTTTCCTTCCCTAACTCAAAGGGCAGAGTCAGGTACCCATTTACGGCTGGGTAGACTGGAGCGTGCAGGTACCGTTATTCGAACCCGGCCCCTCTGCTGCGAGAGACAAGCGCCCTAACCACTCTGTCAATCGGACGCCCCTTTGCTGCGGGAGACAAGCGTTCTAACCACTCTGTCAATCGGACGCCACTTTGGTTATACAGTACATGAAACAAAGGTCTAAACAAGGACTGTAATTGTATTAACAAATGTCATTTTTTTAAAATTTGTTTATTTCCAGAAACAAATTAAAATAAATCTAATCTAACAAAGCCAGTAAACTGATGTTATGAAAGACAGCAAAAATAACTACCCGCTTTGAAATTATATGTTAAACAGACAGGATATCCCGTTAACTTTGTAATGTTAATACAGGGTGTTCCACGAAAAAGCGGCCCCATTCACAAAGTGAAAGTAGCCAGTTTTCCTTTCTTAATAACGTACATTGCTCCATAACCATGACGTCACGGGCCGCTTTTTCGTGGAACACCCTGTATAATTACAATGGCAGTTAATTCTTTGTTTTCACATTTGTTTCAGATACATTTATTGGAAGGAAGTGAAGAGATAACATTGTAAAAATTACGATCCGACTTTTAAAATCACCCTGCAAATGTGTTTATTTGTGTACACTCTCACATACCTGGGATTTTCTTCTTTCTGTATTCCAGATTCCGGTCATGGCAATAGGATCAGCGACGGTCACCTGTATGGGCAGTTTCCTGTTCGTGTGGTGTGTCCGCATTGTCAGGAGACTGCGATAACGAGAATTACTTTCGAATCTGGAGTTCTCACCTGGGGTATTGCCACATTAATTTGCCTTACTGGGTGAGTTCATTTTTAGCTAGATAAATTATTTATAGTGGAGAGGAACCTCGTATCCAGTAAGATGAGATGTTTAAGAAAAGCCATTAATATTACTGTTACCGCTCTATTTTAGCAGTAACCTCTTCTGTATTGGGGAGCACCCCCTAAATGACTGGAAACCAACTTGATGA
Source organism: Oreohelix idahoensis (assembly GCA_024509875.1). Lineage (NCBI taxonomy): Eukaryota > Metazoa > Mollusca > Gastropoda > Stylommatophora > Oreohelicidae > Oreohelix > Oreohelix idahoensis. The sequence goes on from JAMPIV010006253.1 coordinate 60,342, forward strand.
CTGGCCCACCACTGATACTGTAATACTTATACACACTGATACTTATAAATTATTCATCTCAAGATAATGCTGGCACATACCCACTGATACCGCCCAGTCCGTAATACTGGTATAATCCCGATTGTTGATATTATTTCGCTAACTGTTATTGTCCAACTGTTGTCGTTCCGTGCTATATATATATAATAGAATAAGCCACGCCCACACAGGGCTATTTATCATAAAGGTGTATGTGCTACTGTTCTCTTGTCACGATGTGTAGAATGTTGCAAGTGGGTGCGTGTTAGGGTAGACACTCACGCCACAGGCACGTACATAAGAATCATGGAATAGTGCAAACGCCTGGTGACATTTAATGACGATTTATTAAGGCACGGCACAATCACGTTTACATCCATGTACAGTTTGCAATTACTGCACGAACACGTTGGCATAAATATAAAGTCCACAGTGAAAAGTACAAACTATCCCCAGCACTCAACAGACTGCACACTCGGCAGATATCATAATAATCAATGATATGGCCCATAAAGTACTCCACTATTCAACAAACACGGCAGCTATAATAATCTTCAATAACACGGCCTCTAAAGTACTCCATTACTCAACAAAGCCTGCTCACACGGCAGCTATAATAATCTTCAATAATACGGCCTCTAAAGTACTCCATTACTCAACAAAGCCTGCTCACACGGCAGCTATAATAATCTTCAATAATACGGCCTCTAAAGTACTCCATTACTCAACAAAGCCTGCTCACACGGCAGCTAATCTTCAATAATAATCTTCAATAATACGGCAGCCTCTCAAAATACGGTACTCCATTACTCAACAAAGCCTGCTCACACGGCAGCTATAATAATCTTCAATAATACGGCCTCTAAAGTACTCCATTACTCAACAAAGCTCTACACTGCAGTTAATCAAATATGGCCTTAGTACTCATAACACTGCCTACACTGCAGTTTACAAATAACTCATTATATCATCACGTGGAATAACGGCCTTAGTACTCAAAATACTGCCTACACTGCAATATCCATAAACTCTACCTCCGCGGGAAATAATGGCCTCTTAAATCATATCTTCCCAAAAATATCCATCCCATAAACACAGCAAAAACCATCGCTAGACATCTTCATCGCTCTGCGCAGGCGTACACACCTCGAAAATTCATCAGGGCCCCACCCGCTCGGACGACGCCCAAACACAGACTGTCCATATATGCAGCATAGCCGCGAGCTAAAAACAGCTCACTAAAACTCACGGATAAATTCCTCACAGGCGGGGCTCAACGCCGTGAGTACCGGTCATACCCTCTGTTCTTGATATAAATATTCTATCCAGCATCATAGTTAAACAAGCGCAACTCAAAATCTAACTTGTCTAAAAAGCATATTCCGAATTACTGCCCTTTTGACTTAACAATTACCAGGAGAGACAGCATGAGAAATGATGCTACAAGAAAACGTGTAAGAACATACACCCTGCATCAAATATCTTTTGTTTTTGTTGCCTATACCGTGGCACTTGGTCTTCAGCCCTTCGGCCCAATGACATGAAACAAATTTCATGGCATTGCGAAGCTGGGGATCCTGTGGACTTTCCTTCCCACCCGGTCAGGAGCCAGATGTCCGTGCCATCTCCGCTCCTTCCCATCCATAGAGGGTTTGTGCTCAGGAGCAGCTCAGGCTACTCCAGTCCCCGGTCGAAGGCACTTTTTTCAAATGTCTTCGCCAGGACTCGAATTAATCCAGAAAAAGTCCCGATCGAAGACACTCTTCCAAATTTGCTCGCCAGGGCGTGAACCTGGATCACTACGCTAGCGCGGCTCCCAGACATACAATTAGAGTGGTTAGATCGCTGGGCTCTCGCGGATTCGAAACACGTTGGCGTCACACTCCAGCTTACCCAGCGATAAGTGAGTAAATGATCCTGCTCTTGCCTTAAGAGAGGCAAAGGCAGCGAGCAATGGAATTGATCAACCCTCCCCCCCCCCCACCCCTAACATAGTGAAGCTGGACCTAGTATAGTGAATCACTAACACTTCACTCCACTGCGGCAGTATCCCATATGGGACCATCATTACCTTTTACTTCAAAGATGTCGTGTCCGATTGGCTAAGCGGTTAGAGCGCTTTCCTCTAGCTGCACAGTTACCGGGGTCTGGAATCAAAACCTGGTACCGTCACGCTCCAATCTAACCTGGATTTAAATGGGTACTTAACTCTGCTCTTGAGTTAGGACAGGCAAAAAGCAGCGAGGAAGGGAACTAGTCAACCCACCTCATTATAAATGTATGGTGAAGTCTCTAACACTCCACTCCCCAGCGAAAGTATCTGCAATGTGGCTATCTTCACCTTAATTAACAGTTTGGATTCCAGCTTAAGAGCGACTCCTTTGGCTTAACAAACATTTAAAACAATAGAGAGAGGCAGAAATAGACAGATAGACAGACGAAGAGATCAGCAAGCAGAAAGACACACACACTGATAAGGAAGCAGACAAAAACAGTCATACAGACCAGGAAACAGACAAAGACAGACAGACAGGCGAATGGATGGATGAATAGATAGATAGATAGATAGATAGATAGATAGATAGATAGATAGATAGATAGATAGATAGATAGATAGATAGATAGATAGATAGATAGATAGATAGATAGATAGATAGATAGATAGATAGATAGATAGATAGATCGTTTTCTTGTATTCATTTATCATTTTTCCTACTCGTGGCGGTGTATTTTAGCATTTTCTCGCCGCCGCTTTCTACATTTTGTTACAACTTTGATGTCTTGCAAGGTTCGATTAATTATTTGTTTGTTGGGATTATTTTTTTAACTTGCAGATGTTGGTTTGGATGTTGCCTGATCCCGTTCTGCGTAAAGTGTACTAAAGACGTTATACATCGGTGTCCAAAATGCAACGAAATGGTTGGTGTCTACCTTAACTGTTACTAGAAAAATAGACGACGTATGTATGAAAATGGATACTTCCAAGGATTTCTACATGTCACTCCGTTGTTTAAGTTATAAACGAGAATGTGTTTAAATGGATTTCGACGTTAGTTACTTTAAGACATAAAGTCTATGTAAGTGAATTACTGAGTGACTCGAAGAATTTGCCTTCTGTCATTTTGGAAGATTATTATATTTTGATAAATACATTTTCATTGCTCGTTTGGACTTCATGTGTATTTTATATGAGTTTTAAAGAACATTTACATGATTTAACATATGCTTGTTCACGTGGCAGTCGTTTCATTAATTACATATGTTGTTAATTGCTTCATCATCATCCATCATCATCATCAGTCTTTAGCTCCCCAAGGAGCATTGGCCATCAGCAAACTTATGCCAAGTCTCGTGCCAAGGGTCACATGTTAGTTTATGTTGTGTTTGTTGTTTGTGATGAAATCAGTTGTGCACTTTTCATAACTTTCGTTCTCTCCGACAGTAGCATTTCTTCATTTTCCTTACCGATCGTCTTATTATTTGGCATATTTTATGCACTTACACTTTTTGCTCTGACTACTTCCTAGACTTGTTTACGTTTCACCATGTAAATCGTAGTAATACAAGGCTAATTAGACAGGTCGGCGGATAGTACTTTTATCACTTAAGTCGTCTAGCCACATTTGATAGAGACGATCCTTGTTGACACAAGGTGGTGGCGCACGATCGATGGAACGAAAGCCAGATATGCTGTCTAAGAAATCCGTCTGGGAGGTGTACGCAAACACAGGTGGTAATACGTAATCGCTTCCGCTGGTCCATCTCTGTAGCAATAGTACGAATAACCTGTGAGAGGAAACAATATGGGCGGAAGGTATTAGTCAGGAAATAAGTTCACCGATGTGTTTGTGAGTTTGCACAAATACAGTCGGAAATATTACTGCCATATTTGATAGAGGTCACGAGTTTAAATTTTAAAATTGATATTTTAAAACACGCGGAGGATAGTAATGATTTAACACCCCGACCCACAATGTTCTAAAGAGCGTACCATTGGTTTAATTTGAGAGCCGGAATAGATTTCGGCTTTCATTGGCAAGTTTGTGTAAAATACCAATCTGGGACTTGAACTGAGAAATGGAAATATAATCTAGATAAATCGGAGACAAAGATCATACTGCATCGCAATGTCAAATTAGCAACTCCCAGTAGCCAGAGAGAAGGATTGGACAAGTATTCCAGAATTAATAGTGACAGATCAAAGTATTTGGGCGTCTTTATAATATAAAAGAGAACACGCATTTTTAAATACCAAGACTGGAAACTTAAGGAATCAGAGCACCCGTCATAAGAGGAATACTAAAATTTCCCCACCAAGTGTTCGAAGCATCTAAACAAAGTTGCTGTATCCATTCTACTGTGCCAGGAAGTATGTTCCCAACTAATTTGGGGTGAGTGTAAACATTTATTTTACCATATGAATGGTGACATTTATGTACGTGCTAAGTGGTTATGCAAGGCATATGAGGCTGGCAACCTCAACATATGAAAATAGTATATTCATAAACCACTACAGCAAGCGCCGGTGATGGCCTCTTGCTAGTCGTACAGAAAACCGACAGCAGAGGTGACCCCAGACTCTGAATGGAGCAGTGAGAAGTGATGATTACATCACATGTGCCTAAAGTGTATAGTAGCATTTTGTGAGATATATGTACCTTGTTAATTGTAATTCAGGCAAGCCATTGCCCTCGCGCTGTCCAGATACATCGTCCAAATTTAAGTGACCAGAAGAATAACGGTGATTTCTAATCATATTCCCTGAGTTATACTGTGTATAATTATTCAGAGAGGCTAATACTGGTGCGTGGACAGAGAGACAATGCATCTGTTAATCGTCAGCCCACAAATGTACTTAGCAGTGGCATGTGTTATTCTATTTTTCCTAAATTCGTGGTTCGAAGCTACATGATGGCTCATAGTACCAGACAAGTCTGAAGTAAGAATCTGGGTCACTATCTTTGTGATTCAAGAGCTGTGTTCGACACCAACTACCTACAGTGGACACGCTGTGAAGACATCCATCTTGACATTAGGAGTGAAGTTCATCTAGACGCCTCTAGGGAAGAGTCCTCATCACAAAAAACCGGACAACGACCCATTGCAGTACTCAGCAAGTTAAGTCTTTTGTAACAGACACGCAACGGACACTAATAACCCTCATTCCCCAATTAAGCACAGAAAACCGCTCATCAATACACGAGAACAACAAAACTCTCCATTACCATCACTAGAATATGTGCTAAAAATTAACCAACCCAAGGAGCTACATGACATGATAAAATTATATATTACCAAAACAAAAATTAACATATAACTAACAGAACAAAGGAGAACGATAAAGAAAGAATAAAAAAAAAGCTTAAAAATAGCAATTTACTTTTTTGGGGGGCATGTTATGAGAAGAGGAAAGCTGGAATATATCGTGACAACAGGTAAGATTGAAGGGCAAAGTGATAGTGTCACCGTTCGCTTTGCTAGGAGCATTATAAAATGCTCAAGTAGGAATTATAAGCGGTGATTTAGTTTTGGTTAGGAGGGAAGGTATGAAAAAATGGTTTAAGAAATAAGAATAGATTTGAATAAAGACTATTTGTCTTGCTAAAAGGGAAATAAGATGAGTGAAATCATGCTTTGATCAAAGGGAGAAGACTCTAATTATTAAAGTCAGGGGAGGAAAGTGCTTAATTACACTTAAGTAGAATTGGTGAGTTGGTAATTATGGTTTAGAAAATGTACATATAAGAATTGTATAGCAAGCTTTAGAGAAGACAATATAAGGTTAAGTCAAATTATGCAAAGGGAGACAATGGTTAATTACCTCCCTTATATGATCAAGTGAGTTGAGGAAAAAAATATGCACGTGAAAAGTTTACCAGGACAACGGATGACACTTCACTGAGTTGTTTACACAGCGGATAAGCGTGAACATATTTCAGCTGAGCGAAGAATAGGAGGAACCAATGAATTTACAGTAAACAAGGACAGATGAGCTAGTAATGATTTTATAGAGGAGAAGGCATTTAGAAACGCTGTGGAGCGGTCGCATTTTCGGAGGAGCAGTCCTAGTTAAGGACGTAGAGTGGCAGGAATGTGTATTCTGCCAGGCTCAAGTTCAATTTCTGTGGGAAACAGAATGAATACTTCTGAAGAATCCTATAGACCTAGTTAGAGAAGTAGAATCTATTCACAGATGAAAGACAGAACTGTGTTTAAAATATAGGTTTAGAGATAAGAGGTGATAGTAAGAAATATGAGTGTTTGTGAGGATTCTGTGCAACCAAAGTAAGTAGGTCCTTTGGCTCATAACTTTTTGATAGACATTGAATAGAATGATTTCAGAAGTAGAAATAAAGCATTACAAGGTTAACGACGCTTACAACTAAGTGAGCGCAGAATAATGAGAAACGAAGCTGAAGCTACAAAATTGACTGAGGTGAATAACCTGAGACTAATTAAGTGAGCTGAGAAGATTTTACAGGAGAACAGGGATTTAATAGCCGTGCTGGGCTATTGTATAATGAACTTTGCAACATTGACTGCTACAAGTAAGATGAGTAAGCAATTGAAGGCTGATTGTATTTACAGGATGAAACATGCGCTCTCTAGCAGGTAGAAGTATGAGGATGCCGCAACAGGTGTACCCAATGTATTGATTTGCATATATGAATTTTTAGATGATGGTATTTGATTAAATTGAGTCAAAATTGACAGGATTAGTAGATGAAAGAAAACAACTCAGGAAAGAGTTGATGAAAGGCTTGGGAGAAGCCAGAATAAATAGAAAAGCCTTAAGGGAAGAAAATATGTATAAACCATACCTGAATATGTTCTCAGGCAGAGAGCTATAACTATATATATAGGTATGTGAATGTGCCCAGAAGGAATGGGACATACAAGAGGCAGTTAGGAAATGTTTGTACCTGGAATTTGTACCACATGCCTCCTGTTATGATGGAATTTTTGATGTAAATAAATCACTTGTTTTGATGGAACACTTCTCAAGTTGGGTTAACTCTCTAAAAGGTTGTTGAGTGCTTGAGTAAACAAGATAATAGACATAAGGGAATAACTACTATACGAAGTTGTCACTTAAGTAACATCATAAGAAGGGATGGAACGAGTTTAGGTTGGAAGTTTGAGAAGATATCATCCAGGAATCAATAGCTCTGGCGGTGAGGGCCAGTATTAAGATATACTCTTACTTGGAAGATAGGTCAATAGATCAAATTGACAAATAGAAGGTAGACAACTAGGCCTGCCTGTTGCTGTCATTTTCGATGGAGTCATCTGTCAAGTTATTTGCTTATGTTTGTATCATAAGAATAATTGTGTCTTTACCTGCGATGTCAGGTTGATTAGGGGTTGTCTTCCCTTGTTTATTCATTCATTGTGTTTGACCTTTAGGGTCAGAGGTTGACAGTTCGGCGTAGGCCTAGGGGAAGGTTTTTTTAAGCGGGAGTGAGATATACTTCCGGGAAGCCGGGAGGTCCTGTTTTTCTGAAGGGACCAAGAGTCCATTGTTTTTCGGGGAGAATCTTCGAAGTAACTGCTATGGCAGTTTTCCCCAGTGAATCTCTGTGCGTCGGGATGACGACAGAATTCCTTGTGATGTTCTGAGGATTCATTTGCCAGGTAATACCGACCTTTATGCATTATTACGCTTTTCGGTGGCAGAACATGTAAAGGATTACCTAGGGTGAACAGCAGCTCACTGATCCGCCATTTCAGAACTTATATATTTGTGCTCGAGGTAGCCATCCAAGACTGTTAGTCTTATATTGTCCAGAAATCCAGTGACGAAGATATATTGTGGAATTCCGCAGATTGGCGGAATTCATATCTACAATAAGTATTACTGCAGGGTTGATGATAACCTATTTAACAGAAGTACACGGCCGACGTCAGAACGAGGCCTGTGCTTTCGGCTATTATACTACAGCCTGATATGTGCAATTGGCGGGGAGTGCCAAGTTGCACCTGTGTGTCAAAGTAACTAAGGCATCTGACGCGTTTAGTCAGAGACGCCAAGGGCGACGCTACGAACTGTCATTATTGAAGAACTTTGCTATTGACCATGCACGTCTATTCTGATGTTTACCTTTTTGAATGCCAAATGTATACCTATCGATGTCAGGTCAGCATGACCTTGTTACACTGACTGTTCCTGTTGATACTATGTGTGTTCCCGTCAATAAATGTCTTGAAACATGCCTGCCGTGTCAAAGCATCCTTGATTACTGCATGTGAGAGTATGGGTTGCAGGATCTACATCTATACGAGCCTAAACACATTCGCGCCTTCATTCGCACCCACACTCAATTCATCATACGCTCGCACTACACATCTAACAACATGTATACTGTCTTGGGCCAGTGATCACATCAACAAGGAAAAAAAGACAGTTACACTGCCCCAGTCACCTAGTTTACTTTAAAAGAAGAACCTGCACTGTGACAATAGAGGAAGACAAATAGATCAAATACTGGACAGTTTGACATCGTGGCATGGAAAGAAGTCAACAGCAGAATTGATAAATTGTACTGGGGACAGGAAGTTGTGGAGAGACATGATCTCCTACACTACTAGGCACGGTACTTGAAAAAGAAGAAAGAAATAGCAATAACTGCCTTTTTACATTTCTGTCCTGCAATACAATTCTCAATATTTTTTACAAATTGAAATTAAAATAATAATAACCTCAATCACAATTAAACAATATCGTCATCACATTCAGTAACTGAGCACACACAAGTATATTTATTCCCAGTCATTCACGCACACGTTCAGCCTAGACACAGGGTCCGTCGGTTATATTAGGGCGCATGTCCAAATATAAAAGACCGGGTGGTTCTTGTTATTGTTAACTTGTCATGTCATGACCACGAGTAAGTAAATGGGTACGAGAAGTAACTAATATGTTCAAAATTTTCTTTTACAACATAGTTACTTGGACTTATATTTTACATACAGTGGACATATATATATACTGTATATAGTTTGTGAGGAAGCATTCTTCGCGGGTTGGTGGGTGGAATAAATCAAAAAGATCTTTAAAAACTAAAGTGTCTTTGCAATCTTCAGAATCCGCACGGGCCACATCGGACTGGGATACCATCTATTCACAAGCTAAAGATAGGGAGTACCGACAAGTGTAACTGTGGCATCGATAAAATGACTGCTGAACTTCTGTTTCAAAGATGCCCGACATATGAGGAACAGAGAAAACACATATGGTCGTCACCAATAATTACTATAGAGGTAAAGAAAACCTCAAGCGGACGACTGCTTTCTTTGAACACATTCAAGTTGACGTCTGAGGGTGTACGATGAAGAAGAAAATATAAAATGGGTATGAATATGACAGTGGTGAAGACGAAGAAATAAGAAAAAAAAAAAAAGATACTGCTGATATTGATAAGGATAAGAACGGCTACTTACGGAATTTTGTTTCCAAATAAAAAGTTGATCGTATTGAGCAAATGAAAACAAGCTGGACGTCAGTTCCATCTACAAGTCTTCCCGAAATAACAGCAGATTTTCAAGTTTCTGTCAACTTTAAAGTTATTTACATAGCAACTAAATCTGTTAAATTTTGCAATGAATAGGTATGAAAAAAAAAAATTTGAAAAAAGGTCATTCGTCTTACGAGGACAAAAGAAAATAGCCAACGTTGCGGCCACAAGGCCTTCGTCGGGGAAAGGAAAGAAACAAAGTGAGGGCAAGAAATGACACATAAGAATCTAATTAAATATTTAAAAAAAAATAACAATAAAACATGGGTACTTTCCTAAAGGCAGCTAAGATCTAGCACGCATGCCGAAGAGAGAGTGCGCGTCATCCGGAAAGCAAACATACTCAGTGAGATGAAATATGAATGAATAGTTTTTTTTCACGTCTGTGCCGATTTCGGGATGGAAGAAGCAAGGAACTTTTTCTCTTTTGGAAAACGGACAAACGTATGCAGACGAAGCCACGTACCAGTATTTTAACCCAGACCACAGAAGATCGGGTATCTCGGATACACTTCTAGATTCTATCTTCGGAAGAAAGAGATCTGTAACAACAACTGCGATGACACGTACCCTGTTAAGGTTCTCAAGTACTTCCAATGATTCGATCATTGTAACATTATTTATAAACCTCTAAGGTTTTCTATGACGAATTTTCTCCTGGTCGATTCTCCTTCATCCCATTTCAACTCCCAAAGGAGCATAGGCCTTCAGCAAACGTCTGCCAAATCTTCCTGTCCCGTGCTACCGGCTCAAGGTCTTTTCATGTCTTCTTCATGACCTTCATGTAAATCTCCTGGTTCGATTCCTCGACTAACCTATTTCTTCGGTTATTTTTCTGTTGGTGTGGCGAGATGTCGATTCCTCGACTAACCTATTTCTTCGGTTATTTTTCTGTTGGTGTGGCGAGATGTCGATTCCTCGACTAACCTATTTCTTTGGTTATTTTTCTGTTGGTGTGGCGAGATGTCCATTCCTCGACTAACCTATTTCTTTGGTAATTTTTCTGTTGGTGTGGCGAGATGTCGATTCCTCGACTAACCTATTTCTTCGGTTATTTTTCTGTTGGTGTGGCGAGATGTCGATTCCTCGACTAACCTATTTCTTCGGTTATTTTTCTGTTGGTGTGGCGAGATGTCGATTCCTCGACTAACCTATTTCTTCGGTTATTTTTCTGTTGGTGTGGTGAGATGTCGATTCCTCGACTAACCTGTTTCTTCGGTTACTCATCTGTTGGTGTGGCGAGATGTCGATTCCTCGACTAACCTATTTCTTCGGTTATTTTTCTGTTGGTGTGGCGAGATGTAGATTCCTCGACTAACCTATTTCTTTGGTTATTTTTCTGTTGGTGTGGCGAGATGTCGATTCCCCGACTAACCTATTTCTTCCGTTATTTTTCTGTTGGTGTGGCGAGATGTCAATTCCTCGACTAACCTATTTCTTTGGTTATTTTTCTGTTACTGTGGCGAGATGTCGATTCCTCGACTAACCTATTTCTTCAGTTATTTTTCTGTTGGTGTGGCGAGATGTCGATTCCTCGACTAACCTATTTCTTCGGTTATTTTTCTGTTGGTTTGGCGAGATGTCGATTCCTCGACTAACCTATTTCTTCGGTTATTTTTCTGTTGGTGTGGCGAGATGTCGATTCCTCGACTAACCTATTTCTTTGGTTATTTTTCTGTTGGTGTGGCGAGATGTCGATTCCTCGACTAACCTAATTCTTCGATTATTTTTCTGTTGGTGTGGCGAGATGTCGATTCCTCGACTAACCTATTTCTTCGGTTATTTTTCTGTTGGTGTGGCGAGATGTCGATTCCTCGACTAACCTATTTCTTCAGTTATTTTTCTGTTGGTGTGGCGAGATGTCGATTCCTCGACTAACCTATTTCTTCGGTTATTTTTCTGTTGGTGTGGCGAGATGTCGATTCCTCGACTAACCTATTTCTTCGGTTATTTTTCTGTTGGTGTGGCGAGATGTCGATTCCTCGACTAACCTATTTCTTCGGTTATTTTTCTGTTGGTGTGGCGAGATGTCGATTTCTCGACTAACCTTTTTCTTCGGTTTTTTTTCTGTTGGTGTGGCGAGATGTCGATTCCTCGACTAACCTATTTCTTCAGTTATTTTTCTGTTGGTGTGGCGAGATGTCGATTCCTCGACTAACCTATTTCTTCGGTTATTTTTCTGTTGGTGTGGCGAGATGTCGATTCCTCGACTAACCTATTTCTTCGGTTATTTTTCTGTTGGTGTGGCGAGATGTCGATTCCTCGACTAACCTATTTCTTTGGTTATTTTTCTGTTGGTGTGGCGAGATGTCGATTCCTCGACTAACCTATTTCTTTGGTTATTTTTCTGTTGGTGTGGCGAGATGTCAATTCCTCGACTAACCTATTTCTTCGGTTATTTTTCTGTTGGTGTGGCGAGATGTCGATTCCTCGACTAACCTATTTCTTTGGTTATTTTTCTGTTACTGTGGCGAGATGTCGATTCCTCGACTAACCTATTTCTTCAGTTATTTTTCTGTTGGTGTGGCGAGATGTCGATTCCTCGACTAACCTATTTCTTCGGTTATTTTTCTGTTGGTGTGGCGAGATGACGATTCCTCGAATAACCTATTTCTTCGGTTATTTTTCTGTTGGTGTGGCGAGATGTCGATTCCTCGACTAACCTATTTCTTCAGTTATTTTTCTGTTGGTGTGGCGAGATGTCGATTCATCGACTAACCTATTTCTTCGGTTATTTTTCTGTTGGTGTGGAGATATGTCGATTCCTCGACTAACCTATTTCTTCGGTTTTTTTTCTGTTGGTGTGGCGAGATGTCGATTCCTCGACTAACCTATTTCTTCGGTTATTTTTCTGTTGGTGTGGCGAGATGTCCATTCCTCGACTAACCTATTTCTTTGGTTATTTTTCTGTTGGTGTGGCGAGATGTCGATTCCTCGACTAACCTATTTCTTCGGTTATTTTTCTGTTGGTGTGGCGAGATGTCGATTCCTCGACTAACCTATTTCTTCGGTTATTTTTCTGTTGGTGTGGCGAGATGTCGATTCCTCGACTAACCTATTTCTTCGGTTATTTTTCTGTTGGTGTTGCAAGATGTCAATTCCTCGACTAACCTATTTCTTCGGTTATTTTTCTGTTGGTGTGGCGAGATGTCGATTCCTCGACTAACCTTTTTCTTTGGTTATTTTTCTGTTGTGTGGCGAGATATCGATTCCTCGACTAACCTATTTCTTCGGTTATTTTTCTGTTGGTGTGGCAAGATATCGATTCCTCGACTAACCTATTTCTTTAGTTATTTTTCTGTTGGTGTGGCGAGATGTCGATTCCTCGACTAACCTATTTCTTCGGTTATTTTTCTGTTGGTGTGGCGAGATGTCGATTCCTCGACTAACCTATTTCTTCAGTTATTTTTCTGTTGGTGTGGCGAGATGTCGATTCCTCAACTAACCTATTTCTTCGGTTATTTTTCTGTTGGTGTGGCGAGATGTCGATTCCTCGACTAACCTATTTCTTCGGTTATTTTTCTGTTGGTGTGGCGAGATGTCGATTCCTCGACTAACCTATTTCTTCGGTTATTTTTTCTGTTGGTGTGGCGAGATGTCGATTCCTCGACTAACCTATTTCTTCGGTTATTTTTCTGTTAGTGTGGCGAGATGTCGATTCCTCGACTAACCTATTTCTTCGGTTATTTTTCTGTTGGTGTGGCGAGATGTCGATTCCTCGACTAACCTATTTCTTTGGTTATTTTTCTGTTGGTGTGGCGAGATGTCAATTCCTCGACTAACCTATTTCTTCGGTTATTTTTCTGTTGGTGTGGCGAGATGTCGATTCCTCGACTAACCTATTTCTTCAGTTATTTTTCTGTTGGTGTGGCGAGATGTCAATTCCTCGACTAACCTATTTCTTCAGTTATTTTTCTGTTGGTGTGGCGAGATGTCGATTCCTCGACTAACCTATTTCTTCGGTTATTTTTCTGTTGGTGTGGGGAGATGTCGATTCCTCGACTAACCTATTTCTTCGGTTATTTTTCTGTTGGTGTGGCGAGATGTCGATTCCTCGACTAACCTATTTCTTCAGTTATTTTTCTGTTGGTGTGGCGAGATGTCGATTCCTCGACTAACCTATTTCTTCGGTTATTTTTCTGTTGGTGTGGCGAGATGTCGATTCCTCGACTAACCTATTTCTAATGTTATTTTTCTGTTGGTGTGGAGATATGTCGATTCCTCGACTAACCTATTTCTTCGGTTTTTTTCTCTTGGTGTGGCGAGATGTCGATTCCTCGACTAACCTATTTCTTCGGTTATTTTTCTGTTGGTGTGGAGATATGTCGATTCCTCGACTAACCTATTTCTTCGGTTTTTTTTTCTGTTGGTGTGGCGAGATGTCGATTCCTCGACTAACCTATTTCTTCGGTTATTTTTCTGTTGGTGTGGCGAGATGTCCATTCCTCGACTAACCTATTTCTTTGGTTATTTTTTCTGTTGGTGTGGCGAGATGTCGATTCCTCGACTAACCTATTTCTTCGGTTATTTTTCTGTTGGTGTGGCGAGATGTCGATTCCTCGACTAACCTATTTCTTCGGTTATTTTTCTGTTGGTGTGGCGAGATGTCGATTCCTCGACTAACCTATTTCTTCGGTTATTTTTCTGTTGGTGTGGCGAGATGTCAATTCCTCGACTAACCTATTTCTTCGGTTATTTTTCTGTTGGTGTGGCGAGATGTCGATTCCTCGACTAACCTTTTTCTTTGGTTATTTTTCTGTTGTGTGGCGAGATATCGATTCCTCGACTAACCTATTTCTTCGGTTATTTTTCTGTTGGTGTGGCAAGATATCGATTCCTCGACTAACCTATTTCTTTAGTTATTTTTCTGTTGGTGTGGCGAGATGTCGATTCCTCGACTAACCTATTTCTTCGGTTATTTTTCTGTTGGTGTGGCGAGATGTCGATTCCTCGACTAACCTATTTCTTCAGTTATTTTTCTGTTGGTGTGGCGAGATGTCGATTCCTCAACTAACCTATTTCTTCGGTTATTTTTCTGTTGGTGTGGCAAGATGTCGATTCCTCGACTAACCTATTTCTTCGGTTATTTTTCTGTTGGTGTGGCGAGATGTCGATTCCTCAACTAACCTATTTCTTCGGTTATTTTTCTGTTGGTGTGGCGAGATGTCGATTCCTCGACTAACCTATTTCTTCGGTTATTTTTCTGTTGGTGTGGCGAGATGTCGATTCCTCGACTAACCTATTTCTTCGGTTATTTTTCTGTTGGTGTGGCGAGATGTTGATTCCTCGACTAACCTATTTCTTCGGTTATTTTTCTATTGGTGTGGCGAGATGTCGATTCCTCGACTAACCTATTTCTTCGGTTATTTTTCTGTTGGTGTGGCGAGATGTCGATTCCTCGACTAACCTATTTCTTTGGTTATTTTTCTGTTGGTGTGGCGAGATGTCAATTCCTCGACTAACCTATTTCTTCGGTTATTTTTCTGTTGGTGTGGCGAGATGTCGATTCCTTGACTAACCTATTTCTTCGGTTATTTTTCTGTTGGTGTGGCGAGATGTCAATTCCTCGACTAACCTATTTCTTCAGTTATTTTTCTGTTGGTGTGGCGAGATGTCGATTCCTCGACTAACCTATTTCTTCGGTTATTTTTCTGTTGGTGTGGCGAGATGTCGATTCCTTGACTAACCTATTTCTTCAGTTATTTTTCTGTTGGTGTGGCGAGATGTCGATTCCTCGGCTAACCTATTTCTTCGGTTATTTTTCTGTTGGTGTGGAGATATGTCGATTCCTCGACTAACCTATTTCTTCGGTTTTTTTTCTCTTGGTGTGGCGAGATGTCGATTCCTCGACTAACCTATTTCTTCGGTTATTTTTCTGTTGGTGTGGCGAGATGTCGATTCCTCGACTAACCTATTTCTTCGGTTATTTTTCTGTTGGTGTGGCGAGATGTCGATTCCTCGACTAACCTATTTCTTCGGTTATTTTTCTGTTGGTGTGGCGAGATGTCGATTCCTTGACTAACCTATTTCTTCGGTTATTTTTCTGTTGGTGTGGCGAGATGTCAATTCCTTTACTAACCAATTTCTTCGGTTATTTTTCTGTTGGTGTGGCGAGATGTCAATTCCTCGACTAACCTATTTCTTTGGTTATTTTTCTGTTGGTGTGGCGAGATGTCGATTCCTCGACTAACCTATTTCTTTGGTTATTTTCTTGTGGGTTGGCGTGGTAGCGATTCCTCGACTAACCTATTTCTTCGGTTATTTTTCTGTTGGTGTGGCGAGATATCGATTCCTCGACTAACCTATTTCTTTAGTTATTTTTCTGTTGGTGTGGCGAGATGTCGATTCCTCGACTAACCTATTTCTTCGGTTATTTTTCTGTTGGTGTGGCGAGATGTCGATTCCTCGACTAACCTATTTCTTCAGTTATTTTTCTGTTGGTGTGGCGAGATGTCGATTCCTCGACTAACCTATTTCTTCGGTTATTTTTCTGTTGGTGTGGCGAGATGTCGATTCCTCGACTAACCTATTTCTTCGGTTATTTTTCTGTTAGTGTGGCGAGATGTCGATTCCTCGACTAACCTATTTCTTCGGTTATTTTTCTGTTGGTGTGGCGAGATGTCGATTCCTCGACTAACCTATTTCTTTGGTTATTTTTCTGTTGGTGTGGCGAGATGTCAATTCCTCGACTAACCTATTTCTTCGGTTATTTTTCTGTTGGTGTGGCGAGATGTCGATTCCTCGACTAACCTATTTCTTCGGTTATTTTTCTGTTGGTGTGGCGAGATGTCAATTCCTCGACTAACCTATTTCTTCAGTTATTTTTCTGTTGGTGTGGCGAGATGTCGATTCCTCGACTAACCTATTTCTTCGGTTATTTTTCTGTTGGTGTGGGGAGATGTCGATTCCTCGACTAACCTATTTCTTCGGTTATTTTTCTGTTGGTGTGGCGAGATGTCGATTCCTCGACTAACCTATTTCTTCGGTTATTTTTCTGTTGGTGTGGCGAGATGTCGATTCCTCGACTAACCTATTTCTTCGGTTATTTTTCTGTTGGTGTGGCGAGATGTCGATTCCTCGACTAACCTATTTCTTCGGTTATTTTTCTGTTGGTGTTGGTTATTTTTCTGTTGGTGTGGCGAGATGTCGATTCCTCGACTAACCTATTTCTTCGGTTATTTTTCTGTTGGTGTGGCGAGATGTCGATTCCTTGACTAACCTATTTCTTCGGTTATTTTTCTGTTGGTGTGGCGAGATGTCAATTCCTTTACTAACCAATTTCTTCGGTTATTTTTCTGTTGGTGTGGCGAGATGTCAATTCCTCGACTAACCTATTTCTTTGGTTATTTTTCTGTTGGTGTGGCGAGATGTCGATTCCTCGACTAACCTATTTCTTTGGTTATTTTTCTGTTGGTGTGGCGAGATATCGATTCCTCGACTAACCTATTTCTTCGGTTATTTTTCTGTTGGTGTGGCGAGATATCGATTCCTCGACTAACCTATTTCTTTAGTTATTTTTCTGTTGGTGTGGCGAGATGTCGATTCCTCGTTTAACCTATTTCTTCGGTTATTTTTCTGTTGGTGTGGCGAGATGTCGATTCCTCGACTAACCTATTTCTTCAGTTATTTTTCTGTTGGTGTGGCGAGATGTCGATTCCTCGACTAACCTATTTCTTCGGTTATTTTTCTGTTGGTGTGGCGAGACGTCGATTCCTCGACTAACCTATTTCTTCTGTTATTTTTCTGTTGGTGTGGCGAGATGTCGATTCCTCGACTAACCTATTTCTTCGGTTATTTTTCTGTTGGTGTGGCGAGATGTCGATTCCTCGACTAACCTATTTCTTCAGTTATTTTTCTGTTGGTGTGGCGAGATGTCGATTCCTCAACTAACCTATTTCTTCGGTTATTTTTCTGTTGGTGTGGCGAGATGTCGATTCCTCGACTAACCTATTTCTTCGGTTATTTTTCTGTTGGTGTGGCGAGATGTCGATTCCTCGACTAACCTATTTCTTCGGTTATTTTTCTGTTGGTGTGGCGAGATGTCGATTCCTCGACTAACCTATTTCTTCGGTTATTTTTCTGTTAGTGTGGCGAGATGTCGATTCCTCGACTAACCTATTTCTTCGGTTATTTTTCTGTTGGTGTGGCGAGATGTCGATTCCTCGACTAACCTATTTCTTTGGTTATTTTTCTGTTGGTGTGGCGAGATGTCAATTCCTCGACTAACCTATTTCTTCGGTTATTTTTCTGTTGGTGTGGCGAGATGTCGATTCCTCGACTAACCTATTTCTTCGGTTATTTTTCTGTTGGTGTGGCGAGATGTCAATTCCTCGACTAACCTATTTCTTCAGTTATTTTTCTGTTGGTGTGGCGAGATGTCGATTCCTCGACTAACCTATTTCTTCGGTTATTTTTCTGTTGGTGTGGGGAGATGTCGATTCCTCGACTAACCTATTTCTTCAGTTATTTTTCTGTTGGTGTGGCGAGATGTCGATTCCTCGACTAACCTATTTCTTCGGTTATTTTTCTGTTGGTGTGGAGATATGTCGATTCCTCGACTAACCTATTTCTTCGGTTTTTTTCTCTTGGTGTGGCGAGATGTCGATTCCTCGACTAACCTATTTCTTCGGTTATTTTTCTGTTGGTGTGGAGATATGTCGATTCCTCGACTAACCTATTTCTTCGGTTTTTTTTTCTGTTGGTGTGGCGAGATGTCGATTCCTCGACTAACCTATTTCTTCGGTTATTTTTCTGTTGGTGTGGCGAGATGTCGATTCCTCGACTAACCTATTTCTTCGGTTATTTTTCTGTTGGTGTGGCGAGATGTCGATTCCTCGACTAACCTATTTCTTCGGTTATTTTTCTGTTGGTGTGGCGAGATGTCGATTCCCTTACTAACCTATTTCTTCGGTTATTTTTCTGTTGGTGTGGCGAGATGTCAATTCCTTTACTAACCAATTTCTTCGGTTATTTTTCTGTTGGTGTGGCGAGATGTCAATTCCTCGACTAACCTATTTCTTTGGTTATTTTTCTGTTGGTGTGGCGAGATGTCGATTCCTCGACTAACCTATTTCTTTGGTTATTTTTCTGTTGGTGTGGCGAGATATCGATTCCTCGACTAACCTATTTCTTCGGTTATTTTTCTGTTGTTGTGGCGAGATATCGATTCCTCGACTAACCTATTTCTTTAGTTATTTTTCTGTTGGTGTGGCGAGATGTCGATTCCTCGACTAACCTATTTCTTCGGTTATTTTTCTGTTGGTGTGGCGAGATGTCGATTCCTCGACTAACCTATTTCTTCAGTTATTTTTCTGTTGGTGTGGCGAGATGTCGATTCCTCGACTAACCTATTTCTTCGGTTATTTTTCTGTTGGTGTGGCGAGACGTCGATTCCTCGACTAACCTATTTCTTCTGTTATTTTTCTGTTGGTGTGGCGAGATGTCGATTCCTCGACTAACCTATTTCTTCGGTTATTTTTCTGTTGGTGTGGCGAGATGTCGATTCCTCAACTAACCTATTTCTTCGGTTATTTTTCTGTTGGTTTGGCAAGATGTCGATTCCTCGACTAACCTATTTCTTCGGTTATTTTTCTGTTGGTGTGGCGAGATGTCGATTCCTCAACTAACCTATTTCTTCGGTTATTTTTCTGTTGGTGTGGCGAGATGTCGATTCCTCGACTAACCTATTTCTTCGGTTATTTTTCTGTTGGTGTGGCGAGATGTCGATTCCTCGTCTAACCTATTTCTTCGGTTATTTTTCTGTTGGTGTGGCGAGATGTTGATTCCTCGACTAACCTATTTCTTCGGTTATTTTTCTATTGGTGTGGCGAGATGTCGATTCCTCGACTAACCTATTTCTTCGGTTTTTTTTTTCTGTTGGTGTGGCGAGATGTCGATTCCTCGACTAACCTATTTCTTCGGTTATTTTTCTGTTGGTGTGGCGAGATGTCGATTCCTCGACTAACCTATTTCTTCGGTTATTTTTCTGTTGGTGTGGCGAGATGTCGATTCCTTGACTAACCTATTTCTTCGGTTATTTTTCTGTTGGTGTGGCGAGATGTCAATTCCTCGACTAACCTATTTCTTCAGTTATTTTTCTGTTGGTGTGGCGAGATGTCGATTCCTCGACTAACCTATTTCTTCGGTTATTTTTCTGTTGGTGTGGCGAGATGTCGATTCCTTGACTAACCTATTTCTTCAGTTATTTTTCTGTTGGTGTGGCGAGATGTCGATTCCTCGACTAACCTATTTCTTCGGTTATTTTTCTGTTGGTGTGGAGATATGTCGATTCCTCGACTAACCTATTTCTTCGGTTTTTTTTCTCTTGGTGTGGCGAGATGTCGATTCCTCGACTAACCTATTTCTTCGGTTATTTTTCTGTTGGTGTGGCGAGATGTCGATTCCTCGACTAACCTATTTCTTCGGTTATTTTTCTGTTGGTGTGGCGAGATGTCGATTCCTCGACTAACCTATTTCTTCGGTTATTTTTCTGTTGGTGTGGCGAGATGTCGATTCCTTGACTAACCTATTTCTTCGGTTATTTTTCTGTTGGTGTGGCGAGATGTCAATTCCTTTACTAACCAATTTCTTCGGTTATTTTTCTGTTGGTGTGGCGAGATGTCAATTCCTCGACTAACCTATTTCTTTGGTTATTTTTCTGTTGGTGTGGCGAGATGTCGATTCCTCGACTAACCTATTTCTTTGGTTATTTTTCTGTTGGTGTGGCGAGATATCGATTCCTCGACTAACCTATTTCTTCGGTTATTTTTCTGTTGGTGTGGCGAGATATCGATTCCTCGACTAACCTATTTCTTTAGTTATTTTTCTGTTGGTGTGGCGAGATGTCGATTCCTCGACTAACCTATTTCTTCGGTTATTTTTCTGTTGGTGTGGCGAGATGTCGATTCCTCGACTAACCTATTTCTTCAGTTATTTTTCTGTTGGTGTGGCGAGATGTCGATTCCTCGACTAACCTATTTCTTCGGTTATTTTTCTGTTGGTGTGGCGAGACG
The DNA here is from genome assembly GCA_024509875.1 of Oreohelix idahoensis. Taxonomy (NCBI): domain Eukaryota; kingdom Metazoa; phylum Mollusca; class Gastropoda; order Stylommatophora; family Oreohelicidae; genus Oreohelix; species Oreohelix idahoensis. The sequence goes on from JAMPIV010006253.1 coordinate 80,887, forward strand.
TCGATTCCTCGACTAACCTATTTCTTCTGTTATTTTTCTGTTGGTGTGGCGAGATGTCGATTCCTCGACTAACCTATTTCTTCGGTTATTTTTCTGTTGGTGTGGCGAGATGTTGATTCCTCGACTAACCTATTTCTTTGGTTATTTTTCTGTTGGTGTGGCGAGATGTCGATTCCTCGACTAACCTATTTCTTTGGTTATTTTTCTGTTGGTGTGGCGAGATGTCGATTCCTCGACTAACCTATTTCTTCGATTATTTCTCTGTTGGTGTGGCGAGATGTCGATTCCTCGACTAACCTATTTCTTCGGTTATTTTTCTGTTGGTGTGGCGAGATGTCGATTCCTCGACTAACCTATTTCTTCGGTTATTTTTCTGTTGGTGTGGCGAGATGTCGATTCCTCGACTAACCTATTTCTTCGGTTATTTTTCTGTTGGTGTGGCGAGATGTCGATTCCTCGACTAACCTATTTCTTCAGTTTTTTTTCTGTTGGTGTGGTGAGATGTCGATTCCTCGACTAACCTATTTCTTCGGTTATTTTTCTGTTGGTGTGGCGAGATGTCGATTCCTCGACTAACCTATTTCTTCGGTTATTTTTCTGTTGGTGTGGCGAGATGTCGATTCCTCGACTAACCTATTTCTTCAGTTTTTTTTTTCTGTTGGTGTGGCGAGATGTCGATTCCTCGACTAACCTATTTCTTCGGTGATTTTTCTTTTGATGTTTCGAGATGTCTTTTCCTCGACTAACCTATTTCTTCGGTTATTTTTCTGTTGGTGTGGCGAGATGTCGATTCCTCGACCAACCTATATCTTCGGTTATTTTTCTGTTGGTGTGGCGAGATGTCGATTCCTCGACTAACCTATTTCTTTGGTTATTTTTCTGTTGGTGTGGTGAGATGTCGATTCCTTGACTAACCTATTTCTTCGGTTATTTTTCTGTTGGTGTGGCGAGATGTCGATTCCTCGACTAACCTATTTCTTCGGTTATTTTTCTATTGGTGTGGCGAAATGTCGATTCCTCGACTAACCTATTTCTTCTGTTATTTTTCTGTTGGTGTGGCGAGATGTCGATTCCTCGACTAACCTATTTCTTCGGTTATTTTTCTGTTGGTGTGGCGAGATGTCGATTCCTCGACTAACCTATTTCTTCGGTTATTTTTCTGTAGGTTTGGCGAGATGTCGATTCCTCGACTAACCTATTTCTTCGGTTATTTTTCTGTTGGTGTGACGAGATGTCAATTCCTCGACTAACCTATTTCTTCGGTTATTTTTCTGTTGGTGGGGTGAGATGTCGATTCCTCGACTAACCTATTTCTTTGGTTATTTTTCTGTTGGTGTGGCGAGATGTTGATTCCTCGCCTAACCTATTTCTTCGGTTATTTTTCTGTTTTTGTGGCGAGATGTCGATTCCTCGACCAACCTTTTTCTTCGGTTATTTTTCTGTTGGTGTGGCGAGATGTTGATTCCTCGGCTAACCTATTTCTTCGGTTATTTTTCTGTTAGTGTGGCGAGATGTCGATTCCTCGACTAACCTATTTCTTCGGTTATTTTTCTGTTGGTGTGGCGAGATGTCGATTCCTCGACTAACCTATTTCTTCGGTTATTTTTCTGTTGGTGTGACGAGATGTCGATTCCTCGACTAACCTATTTCTTCGGTTATTTTTCTGTTGGTGTGGCGAGATGTCGATTCCTCGACTAACCTATTTCTTCGGTTATTTTTCTGTTGGTGTGGCGAGATGTCGATTCCTCGACTAACCTATTTCTTCGGTTATTTTTCTGTTGGTGTGGCGAGATGTCGATTCCTCGACTAACCTATTTCTTTGGTTATTTTTCTGTTGGTGTGGCGAGATGTCGATTCCTCGACTAACCTATTTCTTCAGATTTTTTTCTGTTGGTGTGGCGAGATGTTGGTTCCTCGACTAACCTATTTCTTCAGTTATTTTTCTCTTGGTGTGGTGAGATGTCAATTCCTCGACTAACCTATTTCTTCGGTTATTTTTCTGTTGGTGTGGCGAGATGTCGATTCCTCGACTAACCTATTTCTTCAGTTATTTTTCTGTTGGTGTGGCGAGATGTCGATTCCTCGACTAACCTATTTCTTCGGTTATTTTTCTGTTGGTGTGGCAAGATGTCAATTCCTCGACTAACATATTTCTTCGGTTATTTTTCTGTTGGTGTGGTGAGATGTCGATTCCTCGACTAACCTATTTCTTCGGTTATTTTTCTGTTGGTGTGGCGAGATGTCGATTCCTCGACTAACCTATTTCTTTGGTTATTTTTCTGTTGGTGTGGCGAGATGTCGATTCCTCGACTAACCTATTTCTTTGGTTATTTTTCTGTTGGTGTGGCGAGATGTCGATTCCTCGACTATCCTATTTCTTCGGTTATTTTTCTGTTACTGTGGCGAGATGTCGATTCCTCGACTAACCTATTTCTTTGGTTATTTTTCTGTTGGTGTGGTGAGATGTCGATTCCTCGACTAACCTACTTCTTCGGTTATTTTTCTGTTGGTGTGGCGAGATGTCGATTCCTCGACTAACCTATTTCTTCGGTTATTTTTCTGTTGGTGTGGCGAGATGTCGATTCCTCGACTAACCTACTTCTTCGGTTATTTTTCTGTTGGTGTGGCGAGATGTCGATTCCTCGACTAACCTTTTTCTTCGGTTATTTTTCTGTTGGTGTGGCGAGATGTCGATTCCTCGACTAACCTATTTCTTTGGTTATTTTTCTGTTGGTGTGGCGAGATGTCGATTCCTCGACTAACCTATTTCTTCAGTTATTTTTCTGTTGGTGTGGCGAGATGTCGATTCCTCGACTAACCTATTTCTTCGGTTATTTTTCTGTTGGTGTGGCGAGATGTCGATTCCTCGACTAACCTATTTCTTCGGTTATTTTTCTGTTGGTGTGGCGAGATGTCGATTCCTCGACTAACCTATTTCTTCGGTTATTTTTCTGTTGGTGTGGCGAGATGTCGATTCCTCGACTAACCTATTTCTTCAGTTATTTTTCTGTTGGTATGGCGAGATGTCGATTCCTCGACTAATCTATTTCTTTGGTTATTTTTCTGTTGGTGTGGCGAGATGTCGATTCCTCAACTAACCTATTTCTTCGGTTATTTTTCTGTTGGTGTGGCGAGATGTCGATTCCTCGACTAACCTATTTCTTCGGTTATTTTTCTGTTGGTGTGGCGAGATGTCGATTCCTCGACTAACCTATTTCTTCGGTTATTTTTCTGTTGGTGTGGCGAGATGTTGATTCCTCGACTAACCTATTTCTTCGGTTATTTTTCTGTTGGTGTGGCGAGATGTCGATTCCTCGAGTAACCTATTTCTTCGGTTATTTTTCTGTTGGTGTGGCGAGATGTCGATTCCTCGACTAACCTATTTCTTCGGTTATTTTTCTGTTTGTGTGGCGAGATGTTGATTCCTCGACTAACCTATTTCTTCGGTTATTTTTCTGTTGGTGTGGCGAGATGTCGATTCCTCGACTAACCTATTTCTTTGGTTATTTTTCTGTTGGTGTGGCGAGATGTCGATTCCTCGACTAACCTATTTCTTCAGTTATTTTTCTGTTGGTGTGGCGAGATGTCGATTCCTCGACTAACCTATTTCTTCGGTTATTTTTCTGTTGGTGTGGCGAGATGTCGATTCCTCGACTAATCTATTTCTTCGGTTATTTTTTTGTTGGTGTGGCGAGATGGAAGTTTTTTGATTTTTTTTGTTTAAAAAAAAAAAAAAAATAACGTATCCCGTTCAACCCTTGATGGGTTATAATCAGGACATGTATTAATTCAAGAAAATAAAGTCAGATTTGCAGTACCGGTACTCAAATATAGTACATTCTTACCCCCTCCACTCAGGCCAAATAGAGTAAATCAAAACCAAATTTGTGTGAATGTTTTTGTGTGTCGCCTCCCCTTTCCAAGAAACAAACTATTTAAAAAAAGAAAAACAGATCGAAGTTAAATAGTAAAATAATAGTTCCCAGAATTGGAGAAGAGAACAGAGGAACTAAAGGTAGGGATGGCACATGGACAAGTCAGGTAAATAACTGCACAGTTCTAGATGGTAGGTGCAGCTGTGAAGCAAGTCACCTTCTCGCTAGACCTATCCTATGCTCCAAGGATGCCTCAATTGATAGCCGATGAGAAATGCAGCTCGTTAGTTATACCTACACATTTTACAAATATTAAATATTCTTTGAATTTCAGACAAGAACAAAAAACTAGAACTGCAACTGGAGTTTAAACAAAATAAATCAACTGCAATCTATAAAAAATATGAATAAACTTTAATAATTAAAATATAAATTTAATTAAAGTTGCAGGTAGATATTTACAAAAATAATAAGCTGAAAACTAATAAACTGTCAATGTCTTTTAACATCAAATCGGCCATTTGGTGACTTTTGTATTTGCTTCTTTAATGAAACAGTACTTTAATGAAACATCTCCTTCAGTTCTTTCTCTCCAGACACTTCTGCCATTGATCAGGTGTAGACTTTCCAAGACAGTTAATTAAACTGGACAAGTAGAGACGATGCTACCACCAGTCGATGCAGAAGTAGTCCTTTATTCACACACTGCAGTCTTTTATGCTCCTTACCAGAATCTTGGTTGCGGCTCTCTCTGGGATAGGAACCTGTAAACATATGCACTAAGACGCCCCTCTGATGATGACTGGGCACTATTGATCAGAATCTTCATTTATATAACATAGTCCTGAGGCCGTGGTCATGTCAGCCAGAGAAGTACGTCATACAATCAATAAAACACATCGAAAGACTATGGACATCAAATAAAAATACGGTATTTTCTGCATTATTAATTCCCTTTGATCTTTAGTTATGTCAAAATGGTCTCCCTTTATACAGATTAAGAAATTGCTACGAACGAGAATGTAAATGAAGAAGCAGAAGAAGAAATTAAAAAAAAAAAAAGAAGAATTCTTGTGCACCGACCATTAAAACTAGCCCTAAAAAAGGACTGAAAGCTTTTATAGCTAGTATTGAGCAGCCATGACAAGGACTCTAGCTGCGTCAATGCTGTTCAGGATTGTTTCCGGTTATATTCAGCTGGAGACTAACTTCAGTTAGTTAGCGTAGTTGTATTACCCGATAGGGAGCATTCTGAGAAAGACCACCTAAAAACTAGTAGGAGAAGCCTAAAAATAGGAACATGGAATGTTAGAACTCTAAACGGAGAAGAAAAGCTTGACAATCTTATATTAGAAGCAACAGACATGAAACTCGATATACTGGGAGTTGCAGAGGCAAGACTTTTGGATACAGGCTACATAAAAAGAGACCAGTACACGCTTATACACTCAGGCGGAGAAAAACATGAAAGAGGGGTAGGAATGTTGATAAAGAAGGAGTTAGAAAAATACGTATGTGGATACTGGACACACAATGACAGAATGATGTTACTAAAAATGAGAGCAAAGCCATTCGACATATCAATCTTACAAACTTATGCACCAACTAAAGATCACAGCGAGGAAGAAATAGAAGAATACTATGAAGAGCTACAACACACACTTAAACCAGTCAAATCAACAGATGTGTTGATAGTAATGGGTGATATGAATGCAAAAGTAGGAAAAGGAAAATACAAGAAAATAGTAGGACAGTATGGATTAGGGACAAGAAATGATAGAGGAGACAGACTTATCCAGTTCTGTGAAGAAAACCAGCTGGTCATATGTAACACCTTTTTTGAACACCACCCAAGGAAATTATACACATGGAAAAGCCCAGGAGATATAACACGAAATCAAATCGACTATATCATGATAAAACATAGATTTAAGAACAGTGTCACAAGTGCAAAGACATATCCTGGCGCCGACATAAATTCAGATCACAATCCAGTCGTCATCAAAGTAAATATAAAGCTGAAAAGAGCAGGAAACAGAAGACAGGAGGAACCCCAGATAGAAATATCAGCGCTGAAACAACCAGATATAAAACAGAAATATTTAATCGACGTCAAAAATAAATATCAACAATTATTGACAGAAAGCATGGAGCAGTATAGAAGAGAAAACCCAGAAGAAAAAGCAACCGCAAAATGGGAATGCTTAAAAACAAGCATACAATCAGCAAATGCAAATTTACCTAAAAAGGAGTCTAAGAAAAATCAAATTTGGATGACAGATGACATCTTGAATAAAATGACCGAAAGAAAGAAAGCAAAAAACACTCCAGAATATAAAACAATAGACAATGACATACGTACTATGTGTAGAGAAGCAAAAGAACGGTGGATAGAAACAAAATGCAAGGAAATAGAAGACTTGGAAGCAAAGCACAGGACAAGAGATATGCATGAAGAAATAAAGAAATTATCAAATCGGTCACGGTTTGCACAAGGAGGAAGCTGTATCAAGAACAAAAATGGTGTAATATTACTTGATGAGAAAGACATATCAAACAGATGGGCAGAATACGTAAAAGAATTATTCGAGGACAACAGAGGTAAAAAACCATCACCAGATTCTAATGAAGGCCCAAACATTCTCAGATCAGAAGTAGAGAATGCCATTCATATGATACAAAAAGGAAAATCAGCAGGCATGGATAACATAAAAATTGAAATGATAGAAGCTCTGGAGAGCTTTGGTGTAGATACAATCACAGAAATATGCAACGATGTATACAATACAGTATATATACCACACGACATGAAGACATCAGTTTTTATAACATTGCCCAAAAAACCAAATGCAACAGAATGCTCAGACTTCAGAACAATCAGCCTGATGAGTCATGCAATTAAGATACTGCTCAAAATCATACAGGAAAGAATAAAAAGTAAAGTAGACAGCGAAATCCAGGAAGAGCAGTTTGGTTTTAGACGGAACAGTGGAACAAGAGAGGCAATATTTTGCCTAAGAATATTAGCAGAAAAATATACAGCGGTCCAAAAAAGTATGTATATGTGCTTCATTGACTATAAGAAGGCTTTTGACAGAGTCCATCATGAGAAAATAATTGAATGCCTCGAAGACATAGGTATTGATGGAAAAGATATAAGAATACTCAGTAACCTTTATTGGGAGCAAACTGCCACAGTAAGATCTGGAAGGAATTATTCACCATACATAGACATAAAAAGAGGTGTCAGACAAGGTTGTGTGCTGTCCCCCTGCCTATTTAATTTATACACCGAAAAAATTTTCAAACAGATACAAGAAATACCAGGACTGAACATCAGTGGAAGGTCAATAAACAACCTTAGATATGCAGATGATACCGTGTTGTTAGCTGAAAGCGAACAGGAGTTACAAGAACTAGTGAAGCAAGTGAACAGTATAAGTCAGGAATATGGACTCGACATTAATATTGAGAAAACAAAAACTATGATAATTAGCAAAACAGACGATAAACCCACATTAAAGATAAGCGTAAATGGGGAAATCCTGGAACAAGTCAAGAGCTACGTATATCTCGGTCATATAATAACAGAAGATGGCAGATGTGAAACAGAAATCAAGAAGAGAATAGGAATGGCCAAAGCTACATTCAACAACATGAAACATATACTGACATCCAAACAGTTATCTCACAAATTAAAACTGAGAATCATAAAGTGTTATATATATTCTGCATTTCTGTATGGTGCAGAAACATGGACGATGAATAAGCAGTTGGAAGAAAGAATTGAGGCTCTTGCAATGTGGATATATAGAAGAATGGGGCGTATCTCATGGAAAGAGATGAAAACAAATAAGGAGGTCCTAGAAAATCTAGGTATGAAAAGAGAACTAATGAGGGAGGTCAAAGTTCGACAGCTAAAATACTTTGGCCACATAAAAAGGCATAACACCTTGCAGAAGACCATAACAGAAGGGAGAGTTGAAGGCAAACGTGCAAGGGGAAGACAGCGCTATAAGTGGGAAGACAACATCAAGAGATGGACAGGAAAGAGTCTATCAGAGTGCACCACCAAGACAAGAGACAGAAGACGTTGGAGATCCATTACAGCCAACCTTCGTTGTGGAGATGGCAACTGATGATGATGATGATTACCCGATATGACACAAGTATGTAAATCAAAGTCAATCATAACATCAATGTTAAATAATATATCAATTTACATGACACCAAGATACTTTGAAATCTAACGATCAATACAAGTTTAACGTACCCTGCAGACACAATAGTACGGATCTGAGCTATCACGGCATACAAAGCAGGCTAGTTTGGCTTTTCTCAGCTATGGGCTGTGCCTATGTGGCTTCTACAAGTGTGGGTCACTTCGCTGGACGTGTTCTCAGCTATGAAATCTTGAAGTGAAATTTGGAGAGATCAGAATTGAGTCTTAAGCTGGCTTACATACACTTTCCCAGTCCATATGAAATTGATTGAGCTCGTTTTTTATTGGATCTCCCTCACATCAATCTGATTGGTTTCTTCTTCTTCTTCCTCGTTCGTCCTGAAAAGGACGTTGGTTGCGTTGTGTCTGTTTACGCCGGAGCTGTGATATCTGCACCTTTCGGTCGACACATCCGACTTCAGCACGGCATTTTTTGGGACCGGGTTTGCCTTCCCTCTGCGATCCCTACTCTCTCAGCCAGACTGCAGTGATGCAGCCTGTTTCCAGGACCACCACGTGGAGGTGGAGTATAGTCTTGGTCAGCTCTGGTTCGCTGACCCTGATGCAAGCAGTCAAGCTATGGGTCGCTGACTGCATTCTCTATAACTGCATCTTTGGGTCCCTGATTGGTTTAATCTGTCTCTAGTTGAATCTCATCTTTTTCATTTCGTTCCTCTGCGTTTGATTGGCTCTGTTTCGCACTTGTGATCGGTTGCTTTCTTTTTCGTCTCAGAATAATTAGGTGATTATAAAATGATTTTCCTATGTGCACGTTTCTGTCTTAATTTTGGCGTTGCATTACGGTACCTAATATTTGGGTTTATGGATTTTTCTAGGGCATCATATCTTAAGACCTATCAGCATGCCAAATTTCAGACTTCTAGGTACGGTAGCATAGAAGTGGTCAATTTCGTGCGTACATATGGACAACAGGTTAAGAAACCCTGCTGTAGAGAGAGAGAGAGAAAGATAGAGATGAGGCCATGTCACAATACGCAGCACTTTCGTATACCCGCATGTATAAAAAGTAGTACCATAGAAGATACAGCCGTAGGGGAGTGAAGTTTTAGATTTCACTATATTAGGTCCAACGTTATGAGATCATGATCCCTTCCTCGCTGTCTTTGCCTTCCCTAACTCAAGAACAGTCAGGTATACATTTGTAGCTGGATATACTGCATGCAGCATAGTGACACTACCAAGTGTCTGCTCTTCCGACTCCATTTTTGAAAGAAGCGATCCTCACTCATTATTTGTGTGACAAAACATTTCTTTTAACCCCTTCCACCTCACAAAATCTTCTTTTCTGTTGTCTCGTGTTCTCGATCGTGTCTGTCCTTGACTTCTCACACCTGACCATCTGTGGCAGAGATATTATGATTAATAAATTTCAGATATTTATTCTTTATTCTGCACTTGCCTTTTACTTCTCTTTCGCTCTTTTACCCTTCTTTTTTTCGCATACGCTCCATTGTTAAGATATACTCTCCCATTCATACCTTTGACTTTTCCTTTCTAATCTAGCAACGCATTTTATTGCTGTTTAGCTAAGTTCTTTGATGAGACCGAATCGTGTTAATTCGTTCTCGACAGGGATAAGAAGTAAGACTATCGTCTATTATTTTCATCTGATCTGTCCGCCTATCGTTAATTATTCTCGGTGAAATATCTGAGATGAAAGACATTGATCGCTGGGAACGGCCATATGAAGCAGAACGTGTAAAACGCACACCGTGAGTTTTATTGCCGTTGTCTGATCAGATCGAGAGAATGTACTGTAGGTGTTAAGTCTGGTCTTGGTAAGGGTGTGAAGAATTCGTTTCATGCGTAGAATGAGCAAGGAAATATGTAAATCTGGACGTAGGTGCTAACATCTGGCGAATGAGTCGGGTCGGGTTATAGACGTAACCTTCAAATGATTTCGGAGAGATATATACTCCTGAATTCTAACTTAATTCATCCAGTACAGCCAGAAAGACTAGAACCATCTAGCTTTCGATTCCTAAGATCTCTGTTAATAGAAGCATCATTTAGTTGGTCGATTGGAGATCGTTTACTTCTGCACTAATGGTAGATATATATATCTAGTAGTGTTGAGTGATTTTAGTGGTAGATCGCCTATTTCATTTTTACATAGTTTAATTTCTGTGCAGAGTGATAAGTCAGTTATATTCTTTAAGTTACTGTGTTACAGTGGAGAGCAAAATAAATTAAAATTTCTAGCTACAACTCATACAGCTATAAGTAAATTTAATTAAATTGCTAGTAACCAGTCAGAGAATAGTTTTACCATCTAAATTAATGCACTGTTTCATCATTGAGTATTGACGAGATACGTATGTATTTCTAATTCATGATGATTGTTTTTTAAAATGACTAGAATTTATTTCACGGAAGTTTAAACGATGAGACAAGCGCTAAGCTTATAGTCTCTAACTTGAAGTTAATAACCGAAGTAAATATTATGTTTTACGCAAGGGTAGGATAGGATGTGTATAATATTATGTTTAAGTATTCTGTATGTTTCTTTTTCTTTATACAGTATTCTGGGTAAAGCCCAACATCTACCAGCGGTTTCCGTATATGAGAAGAACTTAGAAGAAACATTTTTGTAATTTAAATAAGTGAGTTTTCAAGTTACAACCTGTCTGACATTGTGTTTGCATCCAGAAAGACAGCGTACTCATCTCACAAACTTTAATACTAAATGCAATAACTGGGCCTATCGAGCCAGATTATAATTCTTCCCAACATTCTCATTGTATATTCAGCCCCCTGTGGCGAGAGAAATTACAAACAGTAACATTTCCGACGTTTTTGACTAGACTAATTGTGGTGTGACCAAGAATTTTTACATTTGAGAGAAGTTATCGACATGTCATTTTCCTAAGTAGTGGAAACCTCATGATTCTGACACTGTGAGCCCGTTTAAACTTTCTTACCCAAACTGATTCAAGTGACCTTAACAGTATCTTAAAATATAATTGTGAAGTGAATGCTCCCCGGAACATTGGAAGAAACCTGTATCTGCAGAGCTGGGATTCTCTTTGACAAAAGAATACAGATTCACTGTAGAGAAGTGTCATGAAGTTTGCGCCAGACGGCGAGAAACACCACGTGTGTAGGTAAGAAAGTATGTCAGGGGCCCCTGTTGAATGAACAGAGAGAAAGCAGAACGAGTGATTCTTTCATTTTTTTATATTCATGCACCCACTTTGAAATTTCTTTATGAAATTGTTGTTGCAAATGCTGATTTCCTCTTAGGATAGATTAATATATCAACTCTGTTCTTAACTATAGAGGGAAATCCTAGACCATAGCGTATAAATCTGTGACTCTTTTGGGGCTATAACTTTTCTTCTAACGGGATCGTGGGCTAAACAGAGGGGGAAAGGATTACACCTATGGGTCTATTATTCTTTTAGTTATTCATTAACCTATGTGTATTTATATGTGCTTGATAAGCAAACTTATTTGTTGTGGAACATTTTCTTTATGTTAATAAAATTTATTCATGTGTGTCGGTCAGCTTGTTCCAAAATATCTATATTCCATTATTATAATTTTTCACGTCTGTGCGTTTAACTGTCGTCACTTATGTGGGTGTGTATGTGAACGGTATATATAAATTATTATATATGTTCTAATAGACTGTCTGACTAACTAGTTCTGTTGTAGAAGATAGGCTGACCGAGAGAAGCTTCTCGCGTTCAGGGACAGACTCTAATTAGTTTCCACCATCTCACTCGTGAAAATCTATTTTCTTTACATTACCTCTCAATGAGCTATCACCTGTTCTAATCTATTCAGAAGGGACCAATTTATGTCTTAATTCCCCTATCGAAAATCTACGACACCATCTAATCTTCATTTCTGTTGTCTCATGTTCTCGATCATGTCTGTCCTTGACTTCTCACACCTGACCATCTAATCTTCATTTCTGTTGTCTCATGTTCTGGATTATGTCCAACGGGCTGTTGATTACCTTAATTTAATTTATTTATTTGTTTTTCTTCCCCAATCCTAGAATAAGAGAGATCTAGGGAGGCCGAGGAAACAGATGTGCACTTTTATTTCAAGTTTTAATATATAATTAGTATTGTACATTTGATTTACAAGATATTTGCTAGTCAGACAAGGCAGGTTAAATCCCTAAGTATAAAGCAGAAGTTAATTTCGTGTAGAATCAACGCCCCAGGCTTTTTGTCAATTTAATGTTACATTTTTTGACTGCAAGCTATAAACTTCTTTAAAAATTATTTGTGGCTTTTTAGTGCATTAAAAGCCGGCGTTTAAAATATGTATTTATTTTCTTCTTTTTTTTAATGTTTTTTTTTTTTTTAAATTTAAATCAAATGTAATCGATCCGCTAATGACAATATCATTTTGCGATAAACGGAGTCCAGAGTACAGGAGGCGGATTGCATTATTCAGTATATTACACGGAAAGTTAATATTTTTTTGTAAATTTTGATAAGAGTTGTAAATTACATTTTTTAAAAATGTAGTTGTCAGTTGTGTATGTTTGTGCACGCCCGTGCGATAGTGTGCGCAAATTGATTGACGGTGTACTGAAATGTCCGGACTAGCAGGCACTAGTTGGTAGTCTTACCTCGAACATAAATATATATAAACAGCTTTCATGAAATGCACTTTAAATACGAGGGATGGTCAAAAAGTAATGCCTCCTATTTTTTATGTATGTAAATACTGCATCGGTGTGCAATTTGTAAATTTAGCAGGATTCACCAACTGTTTCAGTAACAGAACTGTTTCAGTAACTAGTGGCACCACTGTAACAGTTTAAAAATGGCTGCTAAAGATGTCAAAACAAAATGTTAACCGTGATACAACGAAAACAAGGAAAAATATCTCCAATGATACGAAACGTAGGGGAAAGTTTTTAAAACTAATGCGTAAGCTGCTAGAATACATGATCATCACCCACGCCGCAAGGGTCATCACCCGCCATGGAAATTAAATTGTTTTAGACTTGAAGGTGTGAACTTCTTGGAACGGGATGAGAACGGAGATCAAAAGGAAAAATCTGACTGAACGCGTGCTTGAAACTAGCAAGGCTAAAAAGGCGCATTGTGGTGGGGAAAGGAGGAAAAAGTCCCATCGTTCCCCAAGTTGACATAAAGTAAAGAAATCGACAAAAGGACACCGGACCTTGGCCATATTATACGACACAAATTTTTTACCGTCATTTCTTGGACGCTTTTGCGATAACTTAGTCCATGTTAATTAAGAGTTTAATTTGAATGCAGTGATGAACGCATTCCAGAAGATTCTAGAAAATATTGCCTATTGAAAAAGTAACTTTTCTTAATAATAATGTTAGGAATATAAAACCTAGCTGGCCGTGATGGCCGTCCATCTTGAGCACGTACATGTGAAAAATAATATGCTTTCATTTATACAGACTGTTGCATATGGACAGATAAAAAATAAGAAAGATATTGACAAAAGACTGTTGTTAGATGTTCATATCAGCGAGCGTCTGCATTGAAATAAAACATGTCACTAATTTTCAAAACTTTTGTGGCCTTGAAGACGCAAGTGCTGGAAAATCTAGTTGGAATGAAGAGACGGGGTGTTCAAATGGTGAATTGGGTGTATTTGTGGCTGTATAAAAATAACTTTAAAGGCTTGTACCTTTTAAAATTGTGTAGGGGGAAGGCAGAGTTGGTTCAAAAAAACAAGTGTGTAATTTTTTTTGTCATAAAAACGCATAAGTAGAGACGCCCTACAGTTTTCTTTATGTAATCATGTATAGCAGGACCAACAGGACAATAAGGCGGGAGTATACTTGACTGTTGGTGTATGTAACTGAAATGACTTTTTGTCCGTAGGATATGTCTTTTGTTTTCTCTGGGTGTTTCTGTGCAAACAAAAATCACTTTTTGAATTTTTCTCTCAAGAGAGACTAACTTGTTGAAAGTAACTTACTATGCGGTGAGGTGTAGAGGTTTGGAAGAGAGAGAAAAGGCAGTGATTGGCCCTAGATGAATATATTATCGGCAAACTCAGACGCGCATTTTGTGCCATTCATTATAAGTTGTCCTAGTAGACACAGTGAATTATTAAGTGGGTGTAATTCCTGGAAGCTATTGAAATCCTCGGCCCTTTAGAGGGATGTTGTCCTCCCATGGATTCTGGGCCTGGGGGTTTGGCAGCTCAGTTTGAGCTTTTTGCTAGCATTTAACTGTGTTCTATATTCATCGAATTGCTGGTAAGACTGAAATTGCGGGACCATTTCTTTGTACATTTTAATATTTGTTTAAGGTTTCGAGTGTAGTCATTTGATACTGTCAAGACTGGGAATAGCATCTAATCGTTCTGTTACCATAACCTCTCCTTGCTGAGGACAACAATTTTATGGCCTGAAGGATTCAGCTGCTGCTTTTTTTCGAGTGGATTCTTCTTTGATGCCCCCGCCCGAGGTATTTTTAAAGTGGTCGACCTAGAGGACAAATAAAATACATAAACTGATGTCCTTTCTTCTCGTGATATCACCAGGATTTTGTTTTGAAGCTGGACAGATCAAGTACAACGGTTGAGATCAGTGATATAAAAACATATCGTAGGCTGCTGATAGTACTATGATCGGCAGGGGGTCTCACCCTCCATAAAAAATGACTATTTCAGAATCTGAACGGTCTGGGATAAAAAGAAAAAAATATGAACTGGAAAAACTAGAAAGGGCTAAGGAGAAGCAATTGGGGGGAAACGGAGAAAAGTCACGTGTACCCCAAAACCAACTTGGGGGGGGTAAGATGTGTTGTTTGGTCAGAAAGATGGATATGACCCGTCTATGTGGTCGCTTTTGTTACCAAGTTGATTTGAATTCAGCGGTAAACGCAGATTGAAATATTACAAAAATTTAAAAAGTCTTTTTTCATAATATTAATGTTAGGAATATAAAAATTAGCTGGCCGGATGGCCCATTCTGAGCAGTGAACTAATATGTTCTTAATTTTACAGACGGATAGATAATATTGAAGATAATGACAAAGACAGTGTTGTTCACATCAACGACAGACTGTATGGAATAAAAAGTGTCGCAATTTGCACAAAAAAACACGACCCTGAGAAGCAGGTTTTCAAATCAAATTAGTAGGGAAGCGAAGGGACATTATTGGGAGCTGTGTCTAAATATAACTTTTAACGACAAAATTTTGGAGGGGAGAGAAAGGTTGGTTCAAAAATCAAGTACATTTTGTAGAAACACAAGTAGAGACGGACAGACTAACAGATAAACATCCATACTTGACTGAAGCATGACTGAAATGACTTTAGTGTAGGAAATTTGAAATTCAAATAAACCTAGGCAGTGATTGGCCACAGACAAGCTTATTGTCGGCGCTTAGACGCGGATTTGGGGTCATTTCTCAATAGTTGTTCAGTGATAGACACAGATTTTAAAGTGTGGTGATTTCCATCTGGTATGAAGTTTTGAGGGAATTACTATAGCCAAGCTCAGCTGAGTTTTGCTAGCAATTCTGTGTTATTTATTCATAATCTGGTAAGATTGAAATTTATTTCCTTATATATTTTGAATATTGTTTCATGTTCGAGTGATTTGATACTGCCATATCGAAATCTAGCCTTACAAACAAGTAGGGATTTGCTCTAGACCCCCCGCCCTAGTCAGGGTCTAGGGACCAACAATATACATAAACTCCAGCAGGGTTAGGAAAGACAGATCAAGTGTTGAGAATAATGAAACATATTACCTATCCTCTTTTAGGGCAAACAACTAATAAATATTTTTTCAGAATCTATAGTCTGGGAGGATCTAACTGATGTAAAACCACCATGGTAATGTGCTGTTTGGTCAGAGAGATCTGACCTGTCTGTATGATGTGGTTGTTGTGTCAGTGTTGTGTCCAGACGTGGGTAGAGAATAGATTTTGACACATGGCCCATACTTTGATTGCAGAGCTGTGGGTTTCTGTTGTCAACCAAACAGTGTCTATTCAGTTGGTGACTTTTTACAAATGGCAGTATGTGACAGAGAAACCATTATTGCCCGCCATCACAGAGGGTTTTCAGCACCAGAGAGCTACAACTTGAGTTGAGCCTCTGGTCTGCTATTCACCAACAACATTTACTAATATCCCCATAAAAATTCCCACCATTTTCTGGACACTGTGTAGTCAATATAGACAGGTGTGATGAGGCCACCCCAACAGCACAAACATTAACTATCCTCCCAAGTAGATGACTACTAGAACATTTTAATAAAACTAACTAGTATAGTACATATATATGTACACTATTGCATTTATGATATAATATTCCATGCATTTCTTTTCATAATCTCGAAATCCTTTTAAGTTCTGGTCAACCTAAAAAATTGACACAGAACAAAATAAATGTAATATAATTCTATCAAAAAATTTTACACTATTGAGTTAGTTCAGTGTGTTGTAATATTTGTTAAATATTATTAGTTTTGTTAAATATCTGTGGGTATATCTATAACCTATTACACCACACTACATATCATAACCCTAGACACTTTACGTAGCCACATTCATTAAAAATAATTAAGTGTGAGGTCGTAGTGGTAGCAAGAAAGGCCTTCTGACAATTCTCAACTACATTTTATCTCAGGAGCCTTCACAGCTGGCCTCATACATTACATTTAGTAATATCACCATCATACAATACCATCAAACACCACTACACTGCTTATGACCATCTCTCTCTTCTCCAGCTCTACCTTCCAGACTTGCAGGTTGGATTGGAGATGTGCCTCTGATTTAGCAATCAGGGCAACATCATCAGCAAATGCCAGCTCCGAAATATAGAGTACCAGGAAAATATAAGAAAATTCCAGTACCCCACTGAATACTTTCTTGTTCTCTCCTTGCATGCCTTCGTCCATGAGGAGTATGAAAAGATACGGTGATGGGATATCACCTTGTCTTACCTGGTGGTGCTGAACTCTTCTGACATGGTTTGCTGTCCTCACATAATTTCTGCAAGATTTGTAGAAGCTCTGTATAGAGGTGCTGGAATGTTCTTTCTTGCCAAACAGTCCCAAAGTTTGCTCCAGGGGACCCTGTCAAATGCCTTTTCCAGATCTATGAAACAAAGATGAATCTCACTCTTATACTCAAGGGCCTTTCAGTTTGCTCGGAATCCGCACTGAACCTCATCCAATTGTGGCTCAGCCAGGTGTCAGAGTCTCTACTCTAGGATTCTAGAGTAGATTTTACCAGGGACACTGAGAAGGGATATGCATATATGGTTTCCACATTGTCGATTGTCACCCTTTTTGAAAATTGGTGTTATGATGGCAATTTCCCAATCCTTTGGTATGGTCTTGTTGCACCACGCTGCCTGTAGGACCCTTAAGAGTAATAGGTCGCCTGATGCTCCCATGTACTTAACCATTTCTGGTGTAAGGACACACACTGGGGAAACCTGTTGATAGCATTACAAGGCAGTCCTTGTTCTGGAACCCCCAGGGCAAGAGAGGTAGAGGTAGATCAAGAAGCACATGGAGAAGAGAGCTGGAAACAGAGATGAAAATGATGAGAACGTGGAAAGAACTTGAGATGATGGCACGTGACAGGAAGACTTGGCAGGTGTTTGTTGAAGGCCTATGCTCCATTGGGAGTGGAGGGTTATGAATGAATGTGCCCCACATGGAGCTGAAAAGGTATTGAATATGATTAGTTTCACCCAAGTGATTAGTATGAAAAACTAATCCATGCACCCATTGAATTGTTAAAGGAATTCTAGAAACCACGAACAGCTTTCTGATCTCTTCCACATTCTTTCTCACAGTCAATTGCTTCTCTTTTCTGCTGCCGCCTGTGAAGTTTTCCCATGTTGATTTAGTGCGGTCTCCGCAACATTTTTCACTTCATGACACACTTATGCGATGTTATAAAGTTTACCAATTATTTTTATTGATAAATGATAAGTGAAACTTAAATTTTGTCTAAACATATATAAAGTTGGAATTATTCCACTTGGAAATAAAAATAACTGGTAATACAGCATATCACTAATTCCAATTAATGTTTAAGTAAATGGCTCACAACTGTGACAAAAACTGAAAGTGGTTTATTTACAATTAAATACAAGGGAGAGAATCTTGGAAAAGTAAAACAGAGCAATGGCTGAAAGTTGTCTACCGTGACTAAATATCTGTGTATAAGAAAAATGTGCGAAAAAGGTATTCTGGTAGCTTTTTTCTTTGATGGACATTACTTCCATTTTCTCATTATTTATGCTGAGTTCCTTGCTGTTATTTTCTTGAAGGTCCTCACTGTTAGCTATCAAAATTAAGTCATCTGTCATCTCTTAGATTATTACATTTGTATCCTACAACTGATATTTCTGGCACAGAATAGGATAACCAGTCGCATGCACAATCCTCCTTACAATAAAGACTTCCTCCAACATGCATAGTAGGGTTCTGCGATTCTATCCTTTGTCCTCTTTCGGGTCTGGTGACAGCGTGGCCTTTAAATACAAAAACAAAAAAAAACTAGCTTTTTTTATGAAAACATTGGGGTAAAAATGTCGAAAAAATACTGCATAATTAAAATTTTATTTATTCCTTTTAAACTTCACAGATACCAACTTTGACATTTTTAAAAACCCAATACAAACATATACAGTGCAGTCCAGATAAGCAGATGCTGCATGGGCCATCTAAAATAATTTGGCTTATCCAAAATTCTGCTTATCATGAGTTTCTACCAAAGAAGACCTGGCTGGGAACTGCAAAAAAAAAAAAAAACTGCTCTGAAACTCGACTTAAGCGTGTTCTGCTCATCCGGACTGTACTGTATATGTAGATCCTACATTATGTGAGCATCGTTTGCAGAATTTATTGTGCACTTACATGAATGAAGATTCACGTTTTAAAAAATCTCTATGCTGAAAGCATACCCTCGTTTTGAAAGGCTGCCGACATGCATAATGCAGAAGCACGGTTTATTTGGGGCAAAATACAAATCAATGTAAACACATGTATTTAATCATGTACGTAAATTTTATTTTCCAACAAAAATGTGTTTTTTTCAACAGACATTTATTATTTAAAACATCAGATGTACATTAAAACTGTATTTGTAAATATACTCCTTAAAAATAAAACAAGAAAAAAGTGGAGTGTGTAATTAACACTTCAGGTTGGCAGTAATCCAACAGACGGCTCCGTGACTGTTAGGAGCTGCTCTGGGGTATAGGAAACCACAACAGGTATTTTGCAGCAGCAGTTCTGTACCACTGTTAAACGCAGTGAACGAACGAACTTTATTTTCAAAGGGTTGAGAATTGGGCACGCAGGCCCGTCTAACATTCCGCCCTTCCTTTCGCTCACCTTTCATACTGAATTCATTTATTCTCACATGCATTTTACATATCAATTTCAAGAAATTCAACGTAAAGTAAAATAATAATATAGCATACTCATATTAACATTAATTACTTATAAGCATGACATAACATATGTTGAAAAGTACAAACATCATCATTAGAACCTACAGTTGATGTTATAAGAAAAGATAATCCGATTAGGGGGGCATGTAATCATAATTCAGAAAGTATTCAAAAAGTCTATGATTGTATGAATAGGGACTGAGGTTGTTTCTTAGGTTATGTGGAAGACAATTCCAAAGATGAGCAGCAGAGTACGCTAAGCTTTTCTTGAATTAAGTCAAGCCTAGGCTTGGGCACTTGCAATCTGTTAAAGCGTAGACTGCGTCTTTCATTGTAATTGAACATTGGCCACAGATATGCTGGAGCATTGTGTGACAGGATTTTGTGAACAAATTTAGCTTTGTTAAACAGAAGGCGCTTTCTTAAGGGCAGTATTCGGAGGTTTTTATAGAAATCTACACACTGAGTTAGGCAGTTGTCAGAGACTAGATGCACTGCACGCTTTTGTGTTGGACATTGAGCAACCATCCCAGATTGTGGAGCAATAGTCAAGGTTTGCTTGTATGTGAGATATATAGAACAAATTTCGTGCATCTTCATCTAGGAAATATTTGATTTTAGCTAACTGGTAAACTTTCTGTGCCGTTTGCTTGGTCAGTGCATGTACATGTGAGTTCCAGTTTAGATGCTGGTCAACGATTATACCTAGAGTTTTATGTTCATTAACGTTTTCAATTAGTGAGGAACCAATGTAGATCTGAAGTGTTGTTTTCTCTGAATTTTGTAATTTTTGTCTAGTTGATATTAACATGCATTTCGTTTTAATGATATTTATTAGCATGCGATTACCGTTGCTGCACTTAATCAGATTATCTGTATCCTTTTGTAACGATAGTTCAAGTGTTTTACAACTTTTATCACTCTTGTAAACAGTACAGTCGTCTGCAAACAGATCACAGGATGAGTGTTTGATGTGAAGAGGAAGGTCATTAATGTATATGGTAAAGAGTAGAGGACCAAGTATAGAACCCTGAGGAACGCCAGTATTTATTACTGCTGGGTTAGAATATGAGTTATTGTAAGAAACTACATGTTTTCTGTCTGACAGGAATGATGTAATCATTGTCATCAGTTGAAAGTTTATTTTTGATGTTTCTAGTTTTCTAATTAAAATAGCGTGATCTATCATATCAAATGCTTTTTTAAAGTCTACAAAGACTGCCCCTCTTGTGCCCACTACAGAACGAACAGAAAAGGATGGCCGATCAGAGAAGCAAAAATAAAAAAAGAGGAAGCTATAATGCTTCAGAAAGGAGATCTCATTGCTACTGAAATGACAAATGTCAGAACCCGGTGTCTGTGTTGTCAACAAATTGTGATGACCAAAGTTTCACGTCGCACCAAGGAAGGTAGGAAACACCATGATATTCGCCTGCCAGTTCATATTTATAACGGTGACAGCGCCATTTTCTTCTTTGTGCTGCAGCCTAGCATTTTGACCGCCATTGTAACGTTGGTCATGATCTAAAAAGTAGAACATGTCGCTGATAGAGTAGCAGCCAGTCAGAGAAGAGAAGCGCCCAGACTGTCTGCGTCAGCGTGGCCAGTTGAAATTCTGGCCACGCTGAGCAGATAGTCTGGGCTCTGTCATTCCCCACGCTAGATGCAGAGAGAACAAGTCACTGAATCGGTGCTGAAGTTTAGTTCAAGATCATGCATAACGTCCACGAACATAACGTCTAGGTGTTCGGCAGAATAAAATGTTGTTCTATATAAGGCTTTGTGTTGCTTGAATTGCTAAGTCTGCTGCTGAGAGGGTTGCAAACAACCAATAATTGCAACCCGTCAAACGATCCTTTATTAAATTTTCTTAGTGCATGTCTTGGGTGTGAGGTAGCCATGTCGACATAAGTTTGCCTCACCCACACCTAGCCCCTGTCACAAGTGGCGTCGTCAGCAGGATCTACAGACAGCACGCAGTGAAGCAGCTCTTCGGTAATCAGGGCAATAACAGCCGGAACAGTAGAACATTCAGGTCAGTGCAAGGCAGGGAACAGGATCGTCCAGGTTATCATTATATCCAGTCAACTTTACTAGCAACAAGATGGTGGCCTGCAACACGCGTGCTAATAGTAGGCTGGATAATGAAGATGTGGCTGAAGTGAATGACCATGTAGTGGAACTAGAGCCTCAACCAGAGTGAGTGCGGTACATCATGGTACCCACTCACAAGAAAGTGCAAAGCTTTAGGGAGCGCACAGGTCCTACTGCTGAGGAATATGTCAGGGAGATCAGAGCTGCCTGGAGAGTAGGGGTGATGAGCAAAGAGGACCAGGCAGATGTTATTCTGGAAAGTGTCGCCCCAAGTGTCCGCAGGAAGCTGCAGACGATGACATGGAAGAGATGCTACATTCCATTCTTAGGGTTTATGGGGAGCGCCGAAGCATCCCAGAGCTAATGGCCACTCTTTACTCTATCCGGAAAGGTGCAAGGGAGTCTCTTTGGGAATTCTCCCATCGCATCCATGAGGTTTTCGAAAGTGTTGTAAGAGCACAAAAACAGTATAATGTCACTCCTTTGCAGCAATCCATCCTTCAAGACCAGTTTGCTGCTAGTCTGAGAGATGATCTGCTAAGAAAGTTTGCAAAGGAAATGATCATTAAAGAGCCTACAGCATCCTTCATGTCGGTGAGAGACTATGCCCTCAGGTTTTCAGAGACTGAACCCGCTTCTAGGGCTGGTGTTGCCAGTGTCGAAGTGGCAAGAACAGAGACGGTGCCAGATACCCATGCAATAAATGCAGAAGAGGAGCGGCTGAGGGCCCAGGTGGCTCATTTACAAGATTAGCTTGATGAGATGTCTCAGGAGCAGTGGAAACGTACCAGGACAGTTCGCTGTTTTAAATGTAGAAGGTTAGGCCATGTACAGAATCAATGCTCACAGGCACTAAACTAGATTTCTCCGCAGCTAGGAGTCAGGCTACAGAATTGGAGCAGGATGACTCATAGATAAAGATTGTTGGTGGCCGACCGGAATGTGATGTAATGATAGCAGGGAAGAAAGTCAGGTGCATTCTTGACACGGGGTCCCAAGTTTCAACTATTACGGAACAGTGCTTTCAATAGCTTTTTTCGAGATCTGGCCCTGGATGAAAGTAAATGGGTGCGACTAACTGCTGCCAATGGTGTCACAATTCCATATACTGGCCATCTAGTAGTTGATGTTAAGATTGGAGAGTGTCATGTCAAGAACTGTGGCATCTATGTCGTTAAAAGTTTCAATGGGCCTGACAAAGCGCCTGGTATATTAGGCACCAACATACTGGTGGAAGTAAAAAACATCCACCGCTTCCTCAAATGGCAAGCTTTAAGCAAAAGTGCACAAGAGGCAAGGTTAGATAGGGTGAAGGCCTGGGTTGCAGGAGGAAGAAAAACCCACATACCAGCTCGATCGATCGCTACCATACAGGTGAAATGCAGAAGCTCAAGATCAGAGAAAACAGTGCTGTTTGAACCCTCAAGAGACTTGGATCACAAAGGGCTGTTAATATGTCACACACTGACTGTACTCAGAGGTTTCTGTGAGGTCCAAGCAGTAAATCTTGGGAGATGAAGACCTCTTTTTGGCTAGGGGTACTAAAAGACCAAAAAGGACGCCTATCCTCTTCCCCATGTGGAGGGATATTTAGACGCTTTAGGAGGAGCAAAAATATTTTCTTCACTAGATCTAGCAAGTGGCTACTACTAGGTAGCCATGAGGGCAGAGGATCAAGAGAAAACAGCGTTCACCAAACCATTTGGAATGTATGAGTACAGTAGGATGCCTAATGGACTTTTCAATGTCTAATGCAGAGTTCCATGCATGATATGATGTTCCAGCTGTGGTAGGGTGGGCGAGATGATGATGATGATGATGATTATATTGTGATGTGTGATCACTCTCTTGCTACACTCGCACCGACCCGAACAACAATAAAACTCTTGATTCTAGAGGCAGGGGCTATAGTGAAATTTTTACAGCCCAATGTTTATGCGGTTATTACGGAGGTTTGTGCTCCGCTGTTCTCTCTGGCGGCTGATTTAGCGAAAGGTCCCGCTGCATGAAGCTCGCTGATCTCTTTTTATAGGCAAGACTAATCACCACTTTAGGGTAAGCTAGGGGTATTAATCTTGAAACTTGCCATCACAGCGATTATGTAGGAATACCCAAGACACAAGATGACCTGCTATTTAATATAACACAATTCTACACCAAACTATGCTTAAATCATTATTATGGCTCTTTTCATCAATCTTCTTTCAGATTTTTCTGTGCCCTTTATACTAGAAGTGAATGCCCTCATACCAGGGGACATGGGGACAAGCTGTGCTTTCACTGAAGTGGGGCAAGATGGCAAGAAATAGCTATTAGGTGGACATTCTTAGCTTTATGCCAGTCGCACTCTGCGACCATCAGAGAAAAATGCCAAAATAGCATGAAACTAAAGTTACTAAGTTGGAAATGGGCTATGACGGAGAAGTTCAGGAGTTATCTGCGCATTCCTTGGGGGCTCAAGGTTGAGGTGTTCACCGACAACAACCTGCTGATGAACTGGCTCTGTGGGCAAAAGCCTAAGCTTGGCGCAATCGAACAGAGATACAGAGTCAATGCTTTCAATTATACTATCAAACACGGGGGCAGATTTTTAGAGCAAAATGGAATGCTGATTACCTCTCTTGGTAGCCCTCTTGAAAATCAAGAACACACAGAAAAAGATGATGATGTTGCCTATCGCACTCATTTTAGCCATTGGTTGCCAGCCCACACAAACAGCTATACCGCCAAAGTTAAGTTCAGGTTGGGCTGACCGGAGAATATAGAGTTTTTGAGCTGTGTTGGTAGCAGAGATTGGATAAGTAAAACGGACCAACAATGGCTCTGTGGCAAAAAGCCTAAGCCTTGGACTAAGATCATGCAGCAAGTAGAGCAAAAAAATGGAATGTGGTTCCCTCTCAGAATCTTGATAAAAAAGCGAGTTAAGTGCTGAAGTTGGTGCACAAAACCAAATGGGGCCATTAGGGTCGTGAATCTTTAAAAATAGTGGCTGAAGGTGGTGCACAAAACTGTTGCAGATACTGAGAAGCAGGTGTTTCTGTGATGGCATAATGTTCTGATATAGAAGCATTCTGCAGAAGGTGCAGTAGATGCTCAAATATAGCAAAAGCCCCGCATCTCAAGCTTCAAGGTCCATTGTGTAACCTGCTGGCATCCTAAGCCTTTTGAAGTAGTTGCCATGGACTTTAAGCTGCTGGAAAGAAACGCGCGAGACTATGAGAATGTACTCATTATAACTTATGTATTTAGCAAGTTTGCTGCTGCCATCCCAACCAGAGATAAAACAGCAACCACCGTGGCCCGAGAGTTGATAGAAAAGTGGTTTTTGTACTTAGGTGTGCCGCAGAGGCTGCACTCTGACCAGGGCAGAAATTTCGAATCAGGGGTCATATCAGAACTGCGCAAAATATATGGCATCGAGAAAAGTCGAAGGATGGCATACAATCTGCGTGGCAATGGCCAGTGTGAGCGGTTTAACAGGACACTGCATGACCTCTTGAGGCCATTATCCACCGATGAGAAACGCATCTGGCAGAGGTCCTTGCAGTCCAAAACGCTACTCCTCATGCATCAATGGGTTACTCCCCTTACTACCTTTTGTTTGGGAAGGAGCTGAACATGCCCATTGATTTCATATTGGGCCATTCATGGTGTGAAAAACCCGCAACGGTTGACCAATGGTTTGAAGGGCACATTTCTAGGCTATGAGAGGCGCACGAAAGAGCAGAGGTGCAGTTACAGAGGTTAGCTACAGTCAGGAAAGAGAGATGTGACAAGTTGCCGTGTTCTATTCCCCTACAGGTGGGAGAACTGGTAAGGAAGAAAATGTACTACGCTGAAAGATCTAAAATTCGTGACATGTGGTCAGAAGAGGAGTACATTGTTGTTCGTGCTCCCACAATGACATGAGGTCCATATGTCATCCAACGGACAGATGGAGCGAGTCCAAGCATTAGAGTCACTGGCAATGAACTGAAACCACAGATGACTCTCCAAGTCCGGTAGATACACCGTTAGGCCTACCTGAGGCACCAGCTTTATGTTGCTTGAACTGCTAAGTCTGCTGCTGAGAATAATTGCAACCCGTCAAACGATCCTTCATTAAATTTTCTTAGTGCATGGGTCTTGGGTGTGAGGTACCCACGTCGACATAAGTTCACCTCACCCACACCTAGCCCCTGTCACATAATCAACATATGGGTGGTGTTGATCTAGCTGATCAGTACCGCTCATACTACCCAGATGGTAGAAAGCCTGGAAAGTGGTGGCATTATTGTCCCTGGTTTTTGGTGCAAGTAGCAACCATAAATTCATTTACACTGATGAATTAAACTTCAAATATACGCAGAACTGAAGCATCTAACACCTACAATTCTGTCTTCAGATCCTTGATGGCTTGACTGGAGCCTGTCTGTGAAAAAAAAGCAGCAAATAAAACACCCCACGCAGGAAAAAGCAGTAGCAAACATGAACTTCTGCGAATGAATGGGTGAAGAAAAAAAAAGCTGTTTCGTTTGCTCAAGGAACAAAATAAAAGCATCCACTGCAGAGACTTTATGGGATGTCCAGTGTGCAAAATTCACCTCTGCAAAGGACTTTGCTATGTAAACTTTGTCATTTTTAATATACATGAAAATTCTTCAATAAAAAATGGTGTGCTCTGTTGACCATCTGTGTGCAAATCCTGCTTGTTCCTATGGGTTCCACATTTCTTTGTCCCCGTGCAGGTGCTGTTGGTGATCACTGAAACAGAGAAAAAGTCTGGTTATCTTTGTACACTGCAAATAAGTTGCTTCTTACAAACAATACTTACGAAACATCATAGGCCAAAATCTGGGCTCCCAAGTACTGCTGCACAGGACTGAATAATAAAAACATGTATTTCACAACATATCAGGTGAGGAATAGGGAAGAATCAACTACTGTCAAGAACAATAAGCCAGGTAAAGTTAGCATTCAGTGTCTGCCCTTAAAGCTCTAGAAGACGGGTACAACTAAACTAACCTAAATAATCTTAGATTGCTGAACACCGTATAATTTCCCATGATGTCAGAATAGTTACGCAGTGGATGTCTGGACGCTCAAATGAGATGAGCCAAGAATGAAACAAGTCATGAACAACCATTCACAGCAACAACTCTCATAAAATCATAAGAACAACAAATACATGTACTTTATTGAACAGACGGGCTATTTGAAACACCGGGAGAGAAAAATACAGACATATGGTCAGTCCTGATCATAAAGAAAGGAAAAGACAACAGGAAGGCCACCAGCTACAGATCAATAAGCCTAACTAGCTGTGTATGTAAGACAATGGTGAGGATGGTCAACAGAAGATTGAAATGGTACTTGGAAACAGAGGAAATTTTAGTGACAGAATAAGCAGGGTTTAGAGAGTGTAGCAGCACAGAAGACCAAATCACATACCTATCCCAGATCGTTGAAGATGCCTTTCAAGAAAAGAAAAAAGTCTTTACCCTATGGATAGATCTCCAAAAAGCTTTTGACAAAGTATGGAAAGACGGGTTAATATGCTGTTCAAAAAAAGAAACGCATAGCTACTGAAGGCATACACATAGCCATAATTTTGACATTCAATAACTTTTTTAATTTAATGAGTTAATTGTTCAAATTGCACACAAGAATACATTAGGGTTCAACCAATCAATTGACAGTTGTTTTGCATCTGGGCCACGAGTTTTTTGGCGTACAGGCTTTCCTGTTAGTATGTTGTGTGGCTTCCTCTTGCATCGATCAGCGACTGGCATCTCCTGGGCATGGATGCGATCAGACGTCTGATGTGGGCCTGTGGGATGGCTGCCCACACTTCCTGGAGTGCCTGGAACAGATCACGACGACTGGCTGGAGCAACGTCTCGGCGACAAACACATCTATGCAGCTCATCCCACAGGTGCTCAATCGGACTCATGTCTGGAGACAGGGATGGCCAGGGAAGGGTGAGAATGTTGTTGGCAGTCAGGAACTGCGTAGTCAACCGTGCACAATGGGGTCTGGCGTTGTCCTGTTGAAACACAGACCTTTGGGCAGCCAAAAGTGGAAGGACATGGGGGTCGAAGAATTTCATTGATGTATCGTTGCGCATTCAAGCCTCCTTCAATGTGCACCAATTGACCCCTTCCGTTGTAACTGATCATTCCTCACACCATTGCACCTCCACCACCGTGCGGCGGAACTTCATCAACGCAATTTTGGGCAAAACGTTCATTTCGCCTATGGTAGACCCTACGCAGTCTATCGTGACGCTGCAACAAAAAGACAGATTCGTCACTAAACCGGACACATCTCCATTGATTGTCAGCTGCCCAGGGACGATGCTGGTTGGCCCAAAGAAGTCGATTTTGGCGATGGCAGCGCGTAAGGACAGGTCCTCGGTGAGGTCGTTGTGCTCAAAGTCCAGCGTCATGCAGTCTATTCCGGACAGTTTGATCTGACACATGACGTCCTGCAAGCAATGACTGGGCAGTTGAGGAAGCTGTTGTAAACCTGTCTCTGAGGTGACGAAGCTGTATAAAGCGATCCTCTGCTGCTGTTGTCACTCTGGGTCGTCCACTGCGATGCCGGTCTTCAACTGAGCCAGTGGCTTGGAACCAGTGCCAAAGTCGACTGATGGTACTCTGATGCACGTTTAGATGCCTGGCAACCTGACTTTGACTTTCGCCTGCATGCAGTCGGCCAATAGCAATGTTCCTTAAATTTATCGATAGAGACGCCATAAATGTCTGCTTGAAAATGAACTGAATTTTTTGTGTGTAGCGTTATCCTTTTATAGGGTTTCAGTTGCGTAGTCAGTGAATAGTGTTCACCCCAAATTTTGTTGCTTTCACATGCGCCGCAACATGAGCTGTGGTCAAAAATTGTGTCATAAACACTACTGACCACTGTGTTGTAACGATTACAAAAACGAATGCAATTCAGGTCAACACGTGCATTTGACACTGTAAAGAACATTTAGGGCTGGTTTTTATATACCCTAGCACCAAATTTTACTTACAAACTCATAAAAAACGCGGCCTCGCTATGCATTTCTTTTTTTGAACTGCAAAGAAACGGAATCAAGGGTAATATGCGAAAATGGATCCAGTCGTTACTACACAATCGGAAAGCAAGAGTCACCATGGAAGGCTACAGCAGCAAGAAAATCCTCCTAAAACATGGAGCTCCTCAAGGCTCAGTATTGTCTCCCACCCTGTTCCTTATGTTCATCAATGACCTCATCCACGATCCGCCACAATGTGTGAGAGCTGCCCTATACGAATTGGTGGTGTGGTGTGTAGAAGAACATCTAACTATCGTTAATAAGCGAATACAAAGGGCACCAGACAACATAGCAGCATTTGCATCAGAGAAATGGATGATGCAGATCAACGCTGAAAAGACAAAGCAGGAGAGATACGACTTGGAAATATACATGTCCAAACAGACGAGGAATCTGTGCACTTGGGCATTACATTAGATAAGAGAATTACATGGAGGCCCCACATCGAGAGAACAGAGGCCAAAGCAAGAAGAAAACTTGCCATACTGAGGAAAATAGCTGGATCAAGTTGGGGAGCTAAAGAAACGACACTAAAGAAAGCTTATACATGTGCAATAAGACCAATATTAGAGTACAGATCAGCAGCATGGTCTACAGCAGCCAAATCACACTTACAAGCCTTGGATAAGGTACAAAATCAAGCGCTTCAGTTGATCATGGGTGCCATGAAGACCACACCAATAAACGAAATGGAAAAAATAAATGGAAAAAGTCACAGGCATTCCACCTTTATTCTACAGACGAGACACTAAGACCCTGATCCAAGCAGAAAAGCACAAGAACATGCCAGCACATCCAATGAAAACTAGATTTAGAGATTTAGCCAGTGGGAGGTTGAAGAGAAGAAGTTTTGTGCATCGGTCCAAAAAACTAATTAGAACATACAAGGATGAACTACCAGACATCACTAAGGAAATAATTCCAACACTCCTCCCAACCCCATGGGAACAACATCAACATTTCAGCATTACAACCTCCACCTGCCCCATGGGAGAGCTAAATACTCCCCAAAGGAAAACAGCAGCATGTGACATGATTGAAGAACTATACCCCAGAGAAGCATGGATCCAAGTATATACTGATGGATCTGCAACCAGAGCAGTGAAGAACGGAGGCGCAGGAGTTTATGTGGTCTATCCAGACAAAGAAAACGAATCCACCTGTTCACCTACTGGAATATTCTGTTCAAACTACTCTGCTGAAGTACAGGCCTTAAGCATTGCTGCAGGAATAATAAATAACACAATAAGCCAATGTTAGCAGGTTGTATTCCTTACCGATGCAATGTCAGTTCTGCAAGCCCTCAACAGTGATAAACTGCCAGAGTTAAAAAAAAAAGCCCTATGAGAAGTAAATATCAAAAGAAGGGTAATGCTACAGTGGATACCATCACACTGTGGCATACCAGGGAATGAGAGAGCAGATATGTTAGCAAAAGAGGGAGCTACACAGGAACAAAAAGAACAAACAATCACCTTTCAGGAAAAGAAGACCCTTATCAAGGCCCTCAGGAAAGTTGACCAACAAACAGACTACTATCACTATCTTGATCGAGCAAAACAGGTGATCCTTTTCCGTATTAGAATAGGACATAACAGACTGAACAGTCACTTATACAGACTGAGATTGGTCCCATCACCCTGTTGCGTACATATTATGTCCTTAACAGGCATTAACAGATAAATGTAGTCCCAGGTCCTACATCTGTTAGAGATATGTACACACCAACTCAGTTGTGAGTATTATAGTTTATTGCGCACGAGAACGCACATTTTTGATATTTGTAAATTAGCGCGTTTTGTTGTCGGAGAAGCAGATGACGTATCTCGCTAATGGAACAAGGCAGAGTTCCTTTCCAGACTGAGAGTCTGATGCTTTTTGAGTCCTTGAGTCGGACTTATTATACTCGCTTGATGACTGGCTCACTGCAATTCAAGTCATAGCCCTTTAGGTCATTCAAGCCAGGTAATAGATTTATTAATCGATAATTTTTGTGTGAATTAGTTCGTCTTCCTACTAGTGACCTCCAGCTGGTACTCATACGATATTGGTATCAGAAAGGATCGTAGTCGCAACGTCAATACATAGGAAGCTTTGAAGGTGTTCAAAGGATGAACATTGTTTATAGATTGAATGGACTTTGCACTATTGCCTATCTAAAGTAGCCGGATTGAAAGTGTCGGCTGATCACAGAGGTGACTCAAATATAATATTATTATTAGTCTATACGCCAAGGTTGTCGTCAATAGACATATGTTAAATTATTCTAATCTGATTAATCATGAGGCCAGTAAAGTCAGGAACTTACTCATACGAGAGACCTCAGATGTGAGAAACGTAACGGGGATCTCGCCGTCATTGTCAAGGTCAAGGGACAAGTGAAAGTCACCTTATAAACCTAACTGCCTCATCATCTATATGTACTTTATTAATTCAATATTGCTCAGTCATAAAATTGATTATGGGATTCTATTAAGGATCTATCCCAAATGTATATTTCAAGAATGAACATTACGCCAGATTTTACCGTCCTGTCTCATGTTGATCGTCATTCATCAGAAGTAACTGTTTCGTCTTGTCAACTGTACTACGTTAATAAATTGCATGAACTTTTTCCGACGAGTTGAGTACTATCCTATTGGCCAATTTGACTGCCTCTCGTTGGAGTTCTGATTTGAACATTATACCTATTTTAACATGTCCAAAACCCTCAAATATCAGGTCATTCAATTACACCACAAATATCACCTGCTCCTTTACCCTCTCACCCTCAAACACCTGTTCCTGAAGACAAAATATGCCGACATCACAAGCTTGAAAACAGACAACAGAATATTAAAAACAAAGAACGAAAAGAAACATCACCAAATAAGACTTACCCGATTGAGGTAAAAATTAGTCAGATTGAGGTAAAAATTAGTCATCGTACTGAAAACCTACCAAGACAACCCACACAAGTAGATCCCGAAGCAACAAAGGCAACGGGACATGAAAGAACGCAACAACCGACAAAAAAATCCGCTGAAGACCTCCAGCAAGAACATAAATGGCACCAACAACGCTGTCGTGCATGACCTCTGCCACAGCACCATCGACACATACCTCACAACACACATCACATCATCATTGGGGACTCACTGCTAAAAGGTATTCACAGTGACAGAATGTCAACAACGCCAGAGGACATTGTCACAGTAATACAACTACCAGGAGCTGGAATAGTGAGAACAACCAATGAAATCAGCCATCTCAACAGAAATACTAACATAAGGAAAACAACAGTACACATAGGGATAAATGATAGCACAAATGGACACACTATTAACCCATTAGACATCTCCAGAATGATTGACAACATAAAACAAAAATTCCCAAACACCTCCATATCTATCTCGTCAATAATTCCACCCAGCTATGGTCAAGCACGCCAAACTGTAGATATCAACAAGGTGCTATATAATTTCTGCACTAAACATCACTTTTCTTTCATAAACAGCACACCTTTTTTCACATCAAAGTCAGGTGCACCAAAAAAGATGCTATATATAGATCAAGTCCACACTTCTAAGCTAGGAACGAGCTACCTAGCCAAAAATTTAAAGTTCCCCCAGAGGACTCGCCACAAACACACATAGTCGTCAGTCAGTACACACTAAACTCAGTGAATCCACGCAGAACTCCTCATAACCACTCATCGTCATCCTCAGGTAATACTCATTTATCTAGCAAAGCTACACCTACTTGTTAAAGATGATTTATCATGTATTTTACATGTCGACCATGTTTAGTTCTGTTATCAGTTAATCTACGCGCTAACAGTTCTATTCATGGCCAGCATGGTGTATTTTGCACTTATATAAATGTTAAATGAATGCGATATTAGTCCGACGTCACTTGTGTATGATGACGTCGTTTTGGTGCTTAACATAATTTATGCAAACCGTTAGACGGGGCTTTTCGTTATCAGATTTTGATCAAGAAGAACGTCAAAGCTGTTGCTCCTTATTTTGAAGAGTATCTACTCTTCTACGTGGCTGTATATTGCACGAAGGTCGCCACTGATATTATATATGATTCCGAACAGAAGGATTGAGTTCGAGGAAGTATTTTCACAGAGAAGTATTGCTATCGCAATTTAAAATATATAAATATTAACTCCACGTCTGGGGTTCGATACTTCGGTGATTCCATGATGGCACTGTGTAGTAAATATTCCAGATGTGTTATGTTCCAAGGAGGACTGTAGGAGCTTTCAAATTAGTAATGTAATTCATGCTTTCAAATGAACTTGTTTAATGTCATAATAAATATGCTGGTATTTGTGGACCCAAAAATCAACCAGGTGTTGGAGTCCGTGCATGAACTGTAATTTTCTTGACAACCCCAATTGCTACATTAGCTTAGGCAGTATAGCCCATAAGTATTGATGCAGGCATTTCAGATGTCTGTATACAACTTTTCAGAACAAAATTCAGCGCACAAACACCAAGCTGTTGCAAATAAACTCACTTAAAAGCTGTATTTCAAACCAGCTTGGAGCTTAGTTCCCAAATTGATGCCTTCTCTCCGCCTGCACCTTTGTTTATTCATGTTGAGGAAAATTAGGAAATCCTCATAAAATTAACAAGCTAAGTCACCGCGTGGACCTTTAACTGTCCCGAAAAGATTAATTCTCTACATTGACTGTGGTTGTAGTTAAAATATTCCTTTGTGTTCGGAACAGACTATTTTAAGATAAAAACTGCACTTTTTGCAAAGATTAAGATACCGTAAACTGGTGCTACTTTGAACAGAGGGGGCACTACTTTGAACAAAACAAAAATAAGAAATCCTTTCGCTACCATATAACTATTTCTTATTTTACTTGTATCTATTTTGTCAGATACTTTTTAAAAAATCTTTCCTTCTCAGGACGCCACTATTCGAGAAAAGATCGCATTATCGTCATAATGGTCCGAAATAAACCACACGCCAAAAAGAGGAAGGTTTACACCAGCCCACCAGCGCTGAACAGCCAGGGAAAAAACAAAACAACAAATAACAAAGACACACAGCCAGAGAGCAAGACTGCAACAAGTACTCGTGCCGGGACCGGTCCTCCTCCAACTCTTGATACGACGACGGAGTTAGCTGTGACGTGTGTCGGTCCGACTGAGAGTCTGAGTGGCCCGACTCCTTGCAAGGCAGAAGAGAGGGCAGATGCAAACGTCCCCGGCCTAGATGATGAAGACCCAGAACGTGAAGAAATAATGAGAGCGTTACAACAGATAGAACAGATGATGGAAAGAAGAGAGAAAAGAAGACAGGAGCTTAGAACCATGGGGCCACCACCACACGTACCCGAATCGACAGCAGAAACCTTGTCTGCCTCAGAGAAGCTGCACCAAACACCGATGACAACCCAGAATATAGAAAAAGGTCGGAAATCTACATCACCTACGACCCAGAAAACATCCCCGAAGCCACCACCACACGATGCCGAGTTGACAGGGAAGCTACTCCAAAAGCCGAAGACAATAAAATCACCACCAAAGCTTGAATCTAGTCCTGACCGGGACCGGAGAAGGGAAGAGGGAACAAAGGCTAGTAAGAAATGCGACACAGATGCAAAACAGGAGAGGATCATTAATATCACGCAGATGTCTGGAGGTGAGGCTTCACTCAGGGCCCTACCAGATGACAAAGTGATCAGTATTAAACAAACCTAGATATTCTTCACCGTTTCCCGATATTACAAATTCCACCGGGGCTCCGGGGGCTAAGGCAGCCAATGGATGTATCTCCACAAATTGTCCCTCTTCTACGGCTGTCTGCGTTGGTGGTACGCTAAAAATATCTAGACCACTGTGAAGACATTCGCACGAGTTGGGGTGAATAAGCGCCATCATTCAAATATATCAGAGTACCGTCGCTTCTTCTGGTGAGAATGAGAAGGACGAGTTCGGTTACTTCGTTTTATTCGTTTCGGCTTGCCAGGTGGGGCAGCTCTCGTTTTTCTTTTTCTTCTAATACCGCTACCCAATTGGTTGGTGGTGAGGTGATCAACGGCTCCCTGTAATAAACGTTGACCCGATTCTTTGGCTCGTTCACGAAATGACTCACCAATATTTCTGCCCGAATTTTCATCGCTCGCGACCTGTAGACCAGTGCCAAGCCCTTCTCTGAGTAAAGCTTTGCCTCCAATTTTTAACCACGGGAGAACCATGCGACCGAGCCCGCCAAAAAAACTACCCAAACCATTTCCTCTTTGACTTCTACCTCCGATAAACACCGGCATCCCGTGGCCAGCTTGGTTGCAGTAAAACTCCTCATACATTTTGGGGTTTCGTCGGATGGGTACATGTCTCACCATTTTTCTATTCAAAATCAAACCGTCTGTGAGTTCGGAAGTGGAGTGTCAACACCGAAGCTCCGCTAGTGAATGGGATAGTCTTACCCTGGTCAATAGTTAAAAGGATTTCCACAGCGTCAAACGAAAAACGGCTCAGGGATACGTAGTGTGGTTTGTCGTAAATCCTGAAAACCGAAGCGGTAGTCCTGTCCAAAATAGGAACAATCCGTAACAAAGGGACAGAGGCATCTCCAACCGGTCTCGCCGCTACGAGATCGCAGTACACGTATACATTTTTCATGTCGCTATCCATTTGTACTTCAGTCTCGCCTCGTAGTATTGGGTCGATGTCTGTGGCGAGCGAGGTGGGAAAACCTAACATGTGTTTCAACATCTTGCTAATTCTAACTTCAACCTCCGGATCATACAGATTCAAGCTGGCTTTATTATTGTTAAAATGGAATCTAACTCGGGCTTTTTCATCCACATCCGTGTCTAAAAGCAAACGATTCAACTCGTCAATCAGCGTGTCGGGTGATGTGTATAGACCGGCGGGTAACGTTAGGAGTATAGACTCATCTTCTTTGTTGGGAAAGTAATGTATCCATACGTCATCCTCTAACACGTTAAAATAACTTTTGGGAAATTGAATCTCAACCAAACCGACCTCGTAGCGTGAAGTCAAGTCTATAGTCTGTGGTAATTTGATGAAAAAGTGACCGGCGTTATTGTTTGGGTATATTTTCATCGAGGCATTGCTGGGTAAAGTCACGTAAAAACTCATCCTATCTTAGGGTTAGGTAACATGTAACCCAGACAACTGCTCATTAAGGCGATCCAAAACTTGCCGTCTGGTCCCACTGCGTTGCTCCGACTCAGATTGAATAACGAGACCCTGATGACGACATATATAACGATCATCTGACAGATGAAAACGATCTCTAGTCGCGGGACTAGTTTCCCAAAAAAAAGGCCAGACCGAGGTTCTCGTGGTCTTGGGTGTGGGTGGCCGCAAAACTGGGGTGTTCACTTCTTCTTCAATCTCCATCAGTCTCGATATCTCGCTAGTTGTTTGGTGGAAATCTAGCTGTTGAATGACGAGTTATAACCGAACCATTTGACTATACTCTTTTACACCCCTGACACCTCGCCGTTCTTGCAAAATGGACTCGATTCGATAAACTATCTTGTCACCGACCCGCTGCAATTCTTCTTGGTAAAAAGAACCTTTCAGTTCCTCACCCGAATCATCTTTAAGGATGTACGTTACCGGTCTTGTTTGGTTTAGTCGGCTAACCGTAAACAGTTCTTCTGTCCACGCCGGCGTATAACCCTTTTTAAAAGTGTGTCTGGCTTGGGCGATCCGCACGCAATCACCGGGTTTAAATAGACTTTTCTGCCGATGACGTCAGGGGTCGAATACAACGTATGCCACACCTCTTCTTGATTGCTCGGGGTAACTTCCGCCGGTGCCATCTTAATACTCCGATGATACGAGTAGTTGTAGTTGTGGACCAGTTGCTGTATCACGTCGACGTAGCGAAGAGTGTTGGTTTTGGTAAAGTAAGAAACTTTAAGAATGTTTTGTTGACGAACTCACTGCCTTTGTCTGTTTGAAAATTTATCGGTTTGCGACTGGTAAAAATGGTCTTCACCGCTGCTACTAAAGCTTTCCCAGTCTTGTTTTTCAACGGAACAGCCCAAGCGAATTTACTAAATACGTCAATACACGTTACTAGATAGGAAAACCCATCGTTGAATTTCTTTAATCCTCGCAAGTCAATTAAATCAACCTGGAACTGTTGGTCGATACCACCAGCGATGGTCACCCGTCGTTTAAATTTTCTGCGCACCGGTTTGTGTAAGGTGTACGTATCCTGATACCTAACCACTCTTCAATTTTTTTTTACGAGTAAGTTTGGTGCTACGTTGTAAGGCGCCGACTCCGCCATAGGACCCAGGTCGTTTTCGGTCGTAGTAATGTTGTTTTAAAATTTTATTTACTTCTTTGGCCATGCTTCCCACTTTGGTGTCTTTTTCCTTCTTCTGAGCGAATACGACGATGTTTCTCACAATTTACTGGCAACCACCTTTTTTCGATTAGTGGGTGTGACTTGTTTGGGTGGGGACTGAAACTTTTTGTCGACAATCTCGTCTTTAAGTACAATGGGTTGTTCGATGGGAGGTTTCGAGCTCAACTCGTTAAGTGGAGACTTAATATCCACGAGACCTAGGGGTACGTGACTGTACTGTTCTAGTCAATTCAAATAACGCTGTAGTGTTTGCTGATATAATCTAGCTTTGTCATCCACTGGCAGATCTTCTCGATCCAAGACTAGCTGCATTTAACTGTCCAATTCCTAAGTTATCCCTTTGAGCGTCGGGGGGTCTATAAGGTTTCTGATCCTCTAACAAACGAGGGTCCATCAAAATCATTTTCTTAGCCATCTACAAGATCCCTCTTAGTACAGTTAGTATTGGTCTAAGGAGAGCACTTAAAAAACACCCAGTTTGTAAAAATTGTTTTCGTCTTTTGAGCGACAATGTCTTCTTGGTAAGCGCTCGCAGGGTGTTTTTGTAACGGCACATACGTCTCTTCTGAGGAGGTGTCAGTGTAACGTTACCTTTTAATACGTTGTGACAACATTCACAGAGTGTTCCTACAAGATCGGGTGACGCTGTTTTCGTAACAGCCTTGATGACTGGTGGTTTGGCCGTCCCTAGAAACTTTAACATATCACCATGTCTTACCTTTTCTCCCATTTCGTTATTTAGGGACGTAGACAATTTGCTGTTCGTGTGGAAATATGCGGGTACGAAGTCGTAAACCGTCTGGTGTTATCTGACGAAGGTCGATTAGCAAATAACTGTGTGGGGTCCACGTCGCGTCTGATAACGTTGATATTTAGTTGGATATAATATATGTTGATAAAGTACACCAGAACACTCCTAGGCGGGAAGACAGGCGTCTATCATCATCAGTTGACAAGATCCCTATGGTGTTGCCTGCCCCACTGTAGTGTATGGAATGTCAACTTGACCTACGCAGTGTTGTGTAGACATGGATGGAGTGTATAATGTGCGAATGATGATAAGGGTTCGTGTTGTTGACAAATGTTCTCTTCTCACACTCATGTATGACCGGAAGTCATCGACACCAACGACTGTGTACCTTTTCTAAAGTTTAATTGGACGTACACACTCGACAGCACAGATAGTGACAAATCACAGGTTGCCATAATACATCATAGTACAGTGGACAAATGGTCTTGCAATGTTACATGGGCACTCATGTAGAATAATGGTATAATGGACTGTCAATAGCCAAGCACTCAGTATCGCCCATACATATATCATCTGACGTCACTGACTGAGCACGTCAGCTTGTAAACAATATTTCAGATGACTTCTAAACCTAATCTCGTTTAGCAACGATTCTTCAACATAATGTTCAGCACATATTTTTCCATATAATAATATTGAACCGCTAACAATGGGTTCTCATGTGTAGCAGTGATCTCTGGACTGATCAAGCGATAATACGGGCATCCCTTTTCTCTTCTTGAAAGTCCTACATGTTTTGGTTCCAAGATGGCTCCACTCGTGAACTGTCACTCACGTTTGAATACAGATAATGAATCTGTTCTAAAGTTAGTCATTCATACAACATTTCGTTGCTCTGTAGATTTGGTCATGAACAATAGACTGCATTCTACAGAATATAGTGCTGCTAGGAATCGAAGTCGTTTTTCATCGAGTCAAATATATTCTCTTAAACATTCAAATCGTAATTATCGACAATGGTGGCTTCGATCGAGAGTTCATAAAAGTATCTTTGATTACCTTGGTAGAGGGAATATGAAACTGCCATTCCTTGGCAAGATGAATAAACACTGGGGTAAAGCATACACGATAGGTCTAGACGACTATCACTTTCCCCAAAACCACTGAGATCACTTTTTCAAGGCATCAAGCCGACATAGCAAAACACACACATTCCCTATCAGGACGAAGCCAAATCACACCACTCAAGCGACACATCCGCCGAATAGCCTTTGACCTCTCTAGAGACAACAGAACATATAGTTCGACTTAGATATGTAAAGATATACAGATATAAGACAGACTTGTCCTACTCAGACAAACAACACACATAAATTCAGGCCATAGATATTCTGAAGCAAGAACAATCTATTATTACCCAAACAACGAATAAATCGCAGTAAAATGTATTTATCCGCGGAGTTCAAGGGAAGTAACTCAATAATGACTTTCCCTTAAGCACTAAAAAATTACCTATGTATAATATTGTAAGATATCAAAGACTGCACGTAACAGTCTTACCACACCTCCCGGGAAAAAAAAATGGAACATTTTTTTTTTTTTTGAAATACATCTAGGAGCAACGTACAATAGGCTCACAACGCATGAATAATGCGCAGATGAAAATATCAGGAATACCTATAACGCCTAATATGAGGCTAAGTCGACTTATGGAGCGACTGGTGAGAATGTGTCTCATAAACTGAGAGAAATTATTTCTCTACAAGTATATTTTTCCAGGAAGGTGTCATCAAAGTATAATACAATTCTGGCAATTACACAATGCCTAAAAAATTCATATCATCACTACGTATTAGATATCTTAAATTTATGATTTATGAAGTAAAAATCATCAAAGCACAGCGGTGAATAAACATACATGAACCGCTATGTAGTGATACAATCATTATATTATTAAATTACAAATGTGTATCTATCATGATATAGAAAAGGAACTACTATAGAACTAGACATATCAAGAAGTCTAAGCCCTAATAGTTATGTGGAATCATGTGGGCATCTTGACAGAATGTCTGCCATCACATTATCTGATCCCCGAATAGCTCGCAC
Organism: Oreohelix idahoensis; assembly: GCA_024509875.1. Taxonomy (NCBI): domain Eukaryota; kingdom Metazoa; phylum Mollusca; class Gastropoda; order Stylommatophora; family Oreohelicidae; genus Oreohelix; species Oreohelix idahoensis. Next base: position 120,774 of record JAMPIV010006253.1, read on the forward strand.
AGAGAAATGAAAAGGTTGAAGAGCAATTGCATATCGAGTAGACCTCGAGCTCTTCAAATTCTTACTCTGTATAGCAGTAAGAGCTTTTTGGTCTGTTTCTACTATGAAATGTGCGCCTAGAAGGAATCTCTGTAGTTTGAGGATCGACCAAACCATAGCTAATAGCTCACGGTCTAAAACCGAATAATTCCTTTCTGCCGCATTAAGTTTTCTGGAAATATACATTACAGGATGCAGAGTTCCAGAGTACTCTTGCATTAGTGCCGCTCCAATCCCAGTGGATGAAGCGTCACTACGAAGAACGAATGTCTTATCTTTAGTGGGTAGCACTAAAATAGGTGGTGTTGAAAACAGTGTTTTAATCTTATCCAGAGAGCATTGGCATTCCTGAGACCAGTGGACCACATTAGGCGAACCTTTCTTTAGAAGTGTTGAGAGAGGTGCCATGATAGAGGATAGATTCTGAATGAATCTGCCATAAAATTGAATAAGACCTAACAGACTTCTCACCTGTTTTTTAGTCTTAGGGATTGAGATGTTAAGTATCTTACTAGTATTATGGTCCTCTGTCTTTAGGAAACCATGACCAACTCGGTGGCCTAGGAAAGAAATTTCGCTAAAACCAATATAGGCTTTAGAGGGTTTCGCTGTCAGGTTGTGCTCACGCAAAGTAGACAGCAATTCATCTAACCCTGAATAGTGATCTTCCCAAGTATCGCTGAAAAGACAGATGTCGTCTAGATATGCAATGACATCTGACCGATAAGATAGGATTCGGCGCATCATGCGTACGAACGTAGCTGGTGCGTTCATAAGACCGAAAGGCATAAAATTCCATTGGAACAAACCTCTAGGTGTTGAAAAAGCCGTGAGAGGTTTGGCGCGTTCAGATAAAGGAACTTGCCAATATCCCTTAGACAAATCAAGTTTAGTGAAAAAATGAGATTTGGAGAGTCGAGTAAGTAGCTCTTCCAGTAAAGGCATAGGTTCGGCATCGAACTTCGTTACTTGATTCAATTTTCGATAGTCAACGCAAAGACGTATGTTATTGTCTTTTTTACGCACAATAACCATCGGCGAAGAATACGCAGAGGTGGATGGTTCGATTATTTTCAAATCTATCATCACATCCAACTCTTTCTCGACCTGTGCTTGGAAATGTATAGGTATAGGATAAGGTCTAACCCTAATAGGAGTATGGTCAGTTAGCACAATGTCATGTTGAATGACATTAGTTTGTCCAGGGATGTCAGTGAGTACATCCTGAAATGTTTGCAACATAGTTGAAACTTGTCGCTGTTCTCCTAGAGACAAATCAGGAGAGACAGTAACGTTCTTCCATGATTCACTGGAATGAAGTGGGATCATTGGAAGAGGAAGATTTACATCTGAAAAACTTGTTTCCTCATCCTGTATCACGGACAGTGATGAGTAATGACCATGTGGTACTGGAGAATTGTCCGTTGCTTGGAAAATGGGTTGCAAATAATCCGGACGTTCATGGAATTCAGTAAGCATATTGATGTGGAAGGTTTTATGCTTCCCATCAATATCGACAATATAGTCGACATCGGAAATTTTCGATATTATATCGTACGGACCTTTCCAAGAAATAAGTAATCTGTTTTCCCTACAAGGTAGTAATACAAATGCTTTGTCACCAGGACAAAGTTGTCGTAAGCATCTCTTCTTATTGGCAAATTGCCTTGCCTTCTGTTTCGCAAATTCAGAAGAAGAAGTTGCTAATTTGCATGCTTCGATAATCTTTTGTCTCAACGCGATGACATATTCGTAGGATGACTTTGTGTCATCGTCAATATTGTCAGATGTTATGAGATCGTGAAGCAACGACATAGGGCCACGCGGACGCGCGCCAAAGACGAGTTCAAAGGGAGAAAATCCCGTATGTTCATTGGGTACCTCTCTGTAAGCGAAGAGGGCCGCAGGTAAAACTCTGTCCCAGTCTTGAGGATGATCCTCAGTTATCTTCCCCAGTAAGTTTTTAAGTGTTCTATTAAGGCGTTCGACCATACCATTAGACATTGGATGGTAGATACTACTTAAAGATCTATCTATCTGCAGGGTAGACATTACTTGAGACATGGTATCTGATATTAGTTGGGTGCCATGGTCTGACAATATCTCTCCGGGGAACCCCAGACGAGAAAATATAAGCCAAAGAGCATCTGCAATATCAGCAGTAGTAATGCTCTTCAGAGGAATAGCCTCTGGCCAACGTGTGCACATATCAACACACGTCAAGATAAACTGATGTCCTCTGGCAGACTTGATCTTAAATGGACCAATAATGTCTATGGCCATTTTTTGAAACGGCCGAATAGGAATGTCCGCCGCCTGAATGGGTGCAGCATGCCGTGGACCTTTGGATTTAACTTCCTGACATACTTTACAAGATTGACAATAAATCCGTATGTCCTTGTTTACCAATGGCCAAAAGAAAGCCGCAAGGACTCTTGACTTAGTACGGGAAAAACCCATGTGTCCAGCACACTGAGAGTCGTGAGCGTGCTGCAAAATTTTAACTCTCAAATTCTTGGGAACCAGGATTTGAGAATGACTTGACGTAATGGAGTCTTGAACCATACGTACAAGTACGCCATTCTTCTTTGTAATCCACGATTTACGACTTGTGTCCTTATTCGGATCACCTTTAGTTGCAAGAATGAAGAATTTCTTCAGAGTGGGATCATCTTCTTGCTGTTTTATAAACGAGTCACGAGAAATTACCAAGGGATTATCTTGGTTATGCACTTCATTATCTTCAGTAGATGAAGTTTGAGGCACATTAAGAGCCTGAGCTCTAGTGACTACAGCGTTAGCAATCTGCATGTTTTGCCTTTCCCAAGTGGAAATTTGTTGCGGAGTACATTCCTTGACTCCATGAATGCGACCGATGATGAGGTCAGCGATCGGATTCGGAAGAAGACATGCGTGTACATCTCCTGTAAAGAAAGGAGTAGCAATCCTAATGATAGCGGTATAGTATTTCTCTAATGTGCCGCCAAATGTTACACATTTGACTACTTGTCCAGTGGCACGGGAAGGATCTACGAGTGACTGCCTAACACCAATTGTGGTGCATCCAGAATCAAATAGCACAGAGACTGGATTGTTATTCACTAAACCCTTATGTAAGACAAGAGACCCTCTTCCATCATGCGCGACTGATGCTGGAAGAGCAGGAAGAGGATGGCCACAGCTTAAAGTAGTCACTGTGGTTGGCTCAAATAACGTTTTGCATTGGGGGCACTGAGATGCTCTCCCAAAATCAAAAGCGGCACATGCCATATTACTAGCATCATTATTATCTTTACTCTGTTTATGGGCTTCATGGGACTCTTGTTGTGCAGAGTTTGCCTGAAAATGTGGTTTATGTCTTTTGTATTGAGATCTACCTCGGTTATTATCACCTCTGTAGTTATTGTTACCTCTATTGTAACCCCTATTTGGGTTTGAGTCATAGTACCCTTGGTTACCATTATCATATTCATTATAATGAGTATCTCTGTAATTATGATCTTGTTGACTCCAAGACGGATAACCCTGATAGTTTCTATAATTACTTCCTCTACGGAAATTCCTATAATTATGACCACCCCTGTGTCGAGAGCTATCAGGTCGTCTCCAGTTCTTTGAAGAAGAACCCTGAAATGATTGGTTACCTTGGTTTTGATAACTATTATGGTTACCTTTTTTTTCAAATCTGTTTTGAGGTCCCTGAAATCTGTGTGAATAATTGGGATTGTATGGTGTTGCTGAAGCAACTGGCATACTCTCCTTAATCTTAGTGTTGCCAAAAGTCACGTCGGGGTGTGCAGTGACATATTGGGAACAATATTCTTCCATTTCTTTTAGAGATTTAGGTTTACGCTCATGTATAAATTCAAGGAAAGGTTTGTTCACACATGACATAATCTTATCTCTGAGCAACAAATCCATAAGTCCTTCATACGTTTTTTCCGTTTTGGAAAGCTCAATCCAACGATCAACTGTGAGACGTGCCTTTGCAGTGAATTCTGAGAATTCTACCCCCGTCTCAGGTACCATCGTCTTAAATAAAAGGCGATAGCCTTCCTCACTTAGCTGATATTTTTTTATCAAAGCCGCCCTAATGACATCATAATTATCCTTATCTGCTTCTCCTACAAGGCATAATCTAGTCAAAGATTCACCTTTCAAGTTTTCTGATAATTGATTAGCGTATTGTGATTTATCCACATTATGTGTACGACAAGAACGTTCAAATCTATCCAGCCAGAATGTAATATCGTCACTGGACTGATTGAACGGTGGAACCTTAACCTTGTAAGTAGAAGGTTTACCATTACCACTAGATGCCTGATTAACATTACTCATACTTGTCAATCTCAATTTCTCCAACTCAAATTCATGTTCTCTTATTGCTTTTTTCTCTTCAGCATCTAATCTTTTTTGTTCAGCCTCCCTGTCTAATCTTTTTTGTTCAGCCGCAGCTTCTCTTTCCAATTTTTTTTTTGTTCAGCTTCACTGTCTAATCTTTTTTGTTCAGCCGCAGCTTCTCTTTCCAATTTTTTTTGTTCAGCTTCCCTGTCTAATCTTTTTTGTTCAGCTTCACTGTCTAATCTTTTTTGTTCAGCTTCACTGTCTAATCTTTTTTTTGTTCAGCCGCAGCTTCTCTTTCCAATTTTTTTTGTTCAGCTTCAAATCTCCTTTCCTCTACCTGCATCTGCAATTTCTTTTGTTCAGCAGCAGCCTCAGCTTCTTTTTCTAATCTTTTCTCTTCCGCCATAGCTTTTCTTTCTTCTGCAGCTAATCTTTTCTCTTCTGCAGCTAATCTTTTCTCTTCTGCAGCTAATGCTTTGTCATATTGAGCAACTGCCCATTGTTCTAATTGTTGACCAGTCTTATCAAGAGCTTTCCCTTGAGTAATGAAATAATCTAGAGTAGACATGATGCCTAACAATAATACTAATCACCTGAATCAATAATAATACCCCAAGTTCTCAATGACCTGATTAATCAGTATACTATCCCAATATCTGTGGGTCACAAGCCTTTAATAAGGTCTTGTATAATAGTAATAATAATCAGGTACTGGTCTATACCATAATCCAAGTGCAGTGCACAGGCAATTGTGTCTTATGAAATATACCCATATAAAACATATGTCAACCAACAGAATACATAAAGTACAAATAGGACTGACAATACAAGAACGTTTGCAGAAATCAAAATAAATCAAATAGGGAAATCAATGAAGATAATCACTGAATCTGCAAAGAATAACAACACAAATGACGTCACAATATATGAATATAAATTATGAATAGAACTGAAAGATAGAAAAGGTTAGACCAACAAATTACAAACAAATCAAAACAAAACTAAAGAACAAAGAAATATTACAAAAATAACAATAATTACAGACTTCACAGCTAACACAAAAGCAACAGTTGTCGCCGCAAATTTTCAATCAAGAAAATTGCACCTATAGAAAACGCCCACAACGGACCCTCTATGACGTGGGATACTCTGTTGTGAGGACGCCGCCCAACCTTAAACACAACCCGCTGACATAGAAACTAACATACTATACAAACAAATAACATGTAAACATAAATATATATAAATTATGTGTATGATAGTATGTGTTGCAAAATAGGCTCAGTCTTACAGTAATGGCAAAGTTATTTTTCATGAAAACAAACAAACTGCCACTTTATTCAATTAAACATTCTGGCCTTAAATATTAAAGTTCATATATGGCAAACAAGAAGATCCATCGATGAAACCAGGACTTCTTAGTTCACAAATACTGTCTTTCTGTTAACACTGACAAGAATTGATCCAACTGTTCTGTGAAACTCTATAATGTCCAATGTAAAAAATGTCAACAACGCTGACCTACATACTGCATTCACTTGACAGGTCACGTGACGAAGCGTTGACAAAGAGCAAACCAATACTGCAAGTGTGTCGTATCAGCCACAGGAAACGGTCTGGTATCGGTAATCTGTTGACTTCTGAATTTCTGCGAGGTCAAACCCAGAAAGCTGGTCCACCAGTTGATAACGTTGATATTTAGTTGGATATAATATATGTTGATAAAGTACACCAGAACACTCCTAGGCGGGAAGACAGGCGTCTATCATCATCAGTTGACAAGATCCCTATGGTGTTGCCTGCCCCACTGTAGTGTATGGAATGTCAACTTGACCTACGCAGTGTTGTGTAGACATGGATGGAGTGTATAATGTGCGAATGATGATAAGGGTTCGTGTTGTTGACAAATGTTCTCTTCTCACACTCATGTATGACCGGAAGTCATCGACACCAACGACTGTGTACCTTTTCTAAAGTTTAATTGGACGTACACACTCGACAGCACAGATAGTGACAAATCACAGGTTGCCATAATACATCATAGTACAGTGGACAAATGGTCTTGCAATGTTACATGGGCACTCATGTAGAATAATGGTATAATGGACTGTCAATAGCCAAGCACTCAGTATCGCCCATACATATATCATCTGACGTCACTGACTGAGCACGTCAGCTTGTAAACAATATTTCAGATGACTTCTAAACCTAATCTCGTTTAGCAACGATTCTTCAACATAATGTTCAGCACATATTTTTCCATATAATAATATTGAACCGCTAACAATGGGTTCTCATGTGTAGCAGTGATCTCTGGACTGATCAAGCGATAATACGGGCATCCCTTTTCTCTTCTTGAAAGTCCTACATGTTTTGGTTCCAAGATGGCTCCACTCGTGAACTGTCACTCACGTTTGAATACAGATAATGAATCTGTTCTAAAGTTAGTCATTTATACAACATTTCGTTGCTCTGTAGATTTGGTCATGAACAATAGACTGCATTCTACAGAATATCGTGCTGCTAGGAATCGAAGTCGTTTTTCATCGAGTCAAATATATTCTCTTAAACATTCAAATCGTAATTATCGACAATGGTGGCTTCGATCGAGAGTTCATAAAAGTATCTTTGATTACCTTGGTAGAGGGAATATGAAACTGCCATTCCTTGGCAAGATGAATAAACACTGGGGTAAAGCATACACGATAGGTCTAGACGACTATCACTTTCCCCAAAACCACTGAGATCACTTTTTTCAAGGCATCAAGCCGACATAGCAAAACACACACATTCCCTATCAGGACGAAGCCAAATCACACCACTCAAGCGACACATCCGCCGAATAGCCTTTGACCTCTCTAGAGACAACAGAACATATAGTTCGACTTAGATATGTAAAGATATACAGATATAAGACAGACTTGTCCTACTCAGACAAACAACACACACAAATTCAGGCCATAGATATTCTGAAGCAAGAACAATCTATTATTACCCAAACAACGAATAAATCGCAGTAAAATGTATTTATCCGCGGAGTTCAAGGGAAGTAACTCAATAATGACTTTCCCTTAAGCACTAAAAAATTACCTATGTATAATATTGTAAGATATCAAAGACTGCACGTAACAGCGTCTTTAAAACTTTCTTGGACATAGGCAGTTCGACATGAATACATCTGTTTGGCTAGATTAACAATCTGAGACCCTTACTTACTTACTTAGTCGTTCCCCTTCTACCGTGAGGTGTAGAGGTTTGGAAGAGAGAGCGCCAGACTATTCTATCAGCTGACTTCTTCCTGGCCTGGTTCCATTCTAGTCCTCGGTCCTTCAAAGATTGTCTAATGTTGTCCTCCCAGCGGACTCTGGGTTGTCCTGGAGGTCTGGATCCCTGGCTCTTTGTTTCCCATGCTTGTCATGGTAGCCGATCTTCTCCCATTCTGCAGACATGGCCAAACCATCTTAGTTGGGACTGTTCTATTTGGGTCTGCAGCGGGTGGGATTTTAGGCCTTGACATATCATCTGGTTGCGTACCATGTCTCTTCTTGTTACTTCAACTACCTTAGGTATTTAAAGTGGTCGACCTGCTCCAGGACCTGTTCTCCCAGCTTAATCTGATGTTTTCTTTCTTCTCGTGATATCACCATGGATTTTGTTTTAGAGCTGCTTATGACCATCCCTCTCTTCTCCAGCTCTTCCTTCCAGACTTGCAGGTTGGATTGGAGATGTGCCTCTGATTTAGCAATCAGGGCAACATCATCAGCAAATGCCAGCTCCGAAATATAGACCTGTCTCATCTTCCAGTACCCCACTGAATACTTTCTTGTTCTCTCCTTACATGCCTTGATGACATCGTCCATAAGGAGTATGAAGAGGTAAGGTGATAGGATATCACCTTGTCTTACACCAGTGGTGGTCCTGAACTCTTCTGACTTATGGTTTGCTGTCCTCACATAATTTCTACAAGACTTGTAGAAGCTCTGTATAGCATGAATCAGAGGTGCTGGAATATTCTTCCTTGCCAAACAGTCCCAAAGTTTGCTCCAGGGGACCCTGTCAAACGCCTTTTCCAGATCTATGAAACAAAGATGCATCTCACTCTTATACTCAAGGGCCTTTTCACTCAGCTGTCTGAGTGTGAAGATTAGGTCTTGAGTACTTCGGTTTGCTCGGAATCCGCACTGGACCTCATCCAATTGTGGCTCAGCTAGGCGTCGGAGTCTCTGCTCTAGAATTCTAGAGTAGATTTTACCACGGACACTGAGAAGGGCTATCCCCCTATGCCTTCCACACTGTCGATTGCCACCCTTTTTGAAAATCGGTGTTATGATGGCAATCTCCCAATCCTTTGGTATGGCCTTGTTGCACCACGCTGCCTGTAGGACCCTTAGGAGTAATAGGTCGCCTGATGCTCCCATGTACTTAACCATTTCTGGTGTTATACCATCATGCCCTGCTGCTTTGCCCATCTTGATTTTCTCCAGTGCTGCCTTCAGTTCTTCCATCTTTATGTCATCTTCATCACCAGTTGTATCCTCTTCTGTGCTAGTGGTTATCATTTCTGATGCTTCACCATGCTCACCATCCAGGAGTTCTGAGAAATATTCTTTCCATCTTTCCATTACTTCCTTCGGGGCAGTAAGCAATTTGCCTTGCTTGTCCTTTATAAATTTGAGAGGGCATTGTTTTTCCTTCCTCATGTTCTTTAGGGTCTTATAGAACAATTTCTGGTTTTCTTGTGCATCTTTTTTCTAGCTTTTCTCCAAATTCTTCCCAGGACTTCTGTTTTGCTGCTAGCACTTTGTTCTTTGCTTCTGTTCTGAGTGTCACATATTCTCTATATTTTTCCATTTGTCCTGTTGTGTGTTTCCCGTTAGACGATACAGAGAGGATGGTTTCAAGCACCACAAACTCCCATAAATATACCGTGCAGTGCCGCGACTGGTTGAGTTGGGTCTCGCACAAAAATAAGGTGGTTTTGAAAACCCAGTTTAAAGGTCGTGAGATGTCGTTGGGTTATAGGTACATTAGGGTAGACGGTTGGGACAAATACTCTTGTACCGCCTACCAGTTCCACGGCTGTCTGTTCCACGGCCACCCTGACTGCCCACTAACCACCGGTCGTGATGTTAACCCAGTCCACAAAAAACCTTTGACTAAATTGTACGCAAAGACGCTGGAAATTGGTGATTATTTGAAGAACGAGTGCGACGTCAAATTGGTAGAAATGTGGTGGGAGTTGAAGAAAACCGAGCCATCAATCGGTCGTTTTCTGAGCGCCACCTTCTCTCGCTCTCCATCTCTCTTTCTCTCTCTCTATCAGATTGTCTTATTTAACTGCTTGCTATATATGTATTTAATTTTATGTGTGAGTAATGTTTTCTTGTTTCTATTCAACAGATGTCATCAATTCAAAACAAGAACTGTCGCTACGCTTGTTCGATCTGCAGTCATTCGTTTACGAGGAGTCGTGACCTAACGAGACATATCTCCTCGGTCCACGCTGAACTGACACACCCCTGTCGTGTCTGTCCTCAAAACTTTGCAGGACCTGAGACACTGCAACAACATATCAACATCTTTCATGGACCCGGTGCACCACGTATAGACATCCCAGTGGGGACCACCACTGCACAAACACATCATATAGACACCCCAGTGGGGACCACCACTGCACCGGGGGCCGCTACAAGAATCGCTGTTACAGACACCCCAGTGGGGACCACCACTGCAGCTGGGCACAGTCTCACGTGTGCCCGCTGTGGTAAGACATTTAAGCGACGTGATGCATTAGCACGACACGTTAAAAACAGTGCACTCAACCCCTCTGTTTTCCTGCGAGATCTGTGGGAAAACCTTTTCTCGTGTTGACAATATTCGCGTCCATTTAAAACAACAACACCCCACCCCTAACCAGCTTTCGACCTCATGCCCCACACCAACATCAGACTTATCAAGAATGTCACCACCTTCAACATCGGCGCAGTACTATCAACCATCATCTGCTGCGGCAGGGACCCCAGCATCATCCTCAATGCACCAAGCATCATCATCATCAGACACAAAAACATTATCATCATCTGCTGCAGCAGGGACCACAACAACTTCCACACTACCTTCAGGACCCACTTCAAATCCCATCCCAAGCTCTTCAACAATTCCCCCACCAAAAACAGGCCAGACCAAGAAACGTCCCATGCCTAGTACCCAGTCCCATATAAAAAACCCCGTCTGCCCACTGAAGAAGACTTGTTAGATGACCTACCAGCTGACATAAAACAAATCTATATTGACAACTGGAATGCAATCAAAACACACTCCAACAAACATAAATATCTGTCCACTTTTACTTTTTTCCACATTAATGAAAATATCGACTGGGCCCGTCTCTTGCTCCCTGTATTCAACCTCGGAGCTATTATAGACCGAAAGTTGGAGGCATCAAAGAAGAGTTGGCCACTTACCGAACGAAAAAAAAGCAGCAGCTGGGAGACTTTTTCAGGCCATAAATCGAGGATTCCTCAGCAAGAGAGAGGTTGTAAGAAAACGAAGATGGCTGTATACCGCTCCACCTATGTCCCAGTCTTGACATATGGATGCGAGTCATGGGCAATGACTACAACCCATAAAAGCCAGATCCAAACCTCAGAAATGAGGTATCTGAGGAAGGTGGTTGAAGTAACAAGAAGAGACATGGTACGCAACCAGACGATACGTCAAGGCCTAAAAGGCCACCCCCTACAGACCCAAGTAGAACAGTCCCAACTAAGATGGTTTGGCCATGTCTGCAGAATGGGAGAAGATCGGCTACCACGACAAGCATGGGAAACAAAGAGCCAAGGATCCAGACCCCGAGGACGGACCCAGAGTCCGCTGGGAGGACAACATTAGACAAGTTAGTTTTTTACGCGGACCTAGGCGTAGATATGTTCAAAGACGTGATTTCCGTTCCTGGTATTACGTTATAAAATATCTCTTTAAAACCCTCCCCTCCAACGTCCCTCTTTTTCGTTATGCTGCGAGCGGGAGGCAGATGTGCACCACACGTTGCGCGAAAACATAGTCGGGGGACCTTCCATTATATTTCATAGGCTCCACGAACAAGGCAAAACGTGCATTAGGGGGGAGAAGATGGTTTTGATGCCAACGCCCTTTATTTGTGGTCGCTAATGCAGAAAATGCCCACTGACTTTCCCGTTAGACGATACAGAGAGGATGGTTTTCAAGCACCACAAACTCCATAAAAATATACCGTGCTAGTGCCGCGACTGGTTGAGTGAGTTTGGGTCTCGCACAAAAATAAGGTGGTTTTGAAAACCCAGTTTAACGGTCGTGAGATGTCGTTGGGTTTATAGGTACATTAGGGTAGACGGTTTGGGACAAATACTCTCGTACCGCCTACCAGTTCCACGGCTGTCTGTTTCCACGGCCACCCTGACTGCCCACTAACCACCGGTCGTGACGTTTGACCCAGTCAACAACAAACCTTTGACTGAATTGTACGCAAAGACGCTGGAAATTGGTGATTATTTGAAGAACGAGTGCGACATCAAATTGGTAGAAATGTGGGAATGCGAGTGGCGGGGGAGAGGGAGTTGAAGAAAACCGAGCATCAATCGGTCATTTCTGAGCGCCACCTTCCCGACCGTGAAACCCTCGTACACCAAATGCCGGTACCCATTAACAGAAGATAATATTCTCGCCTGTGTGTTAGACGAGACCTTGTTTGGCCTAGTCGAGTGTGACATTCATGTCCCCGACTCCCTAAAAGAACATTTCTCGGAGATGACACCCATTTTTAAGAACGTTGACGTCACGAGAGATGATATTGGGTCTTTCATGCGGGAATACGACGAGAAACACAAGCTCCTGACTACCCCCAGACGGACGTTGATCGGGAGTTATGTGGACAAAAAGATTCTGTTGGCGACACACCTGTGCTTCGATGGGGACCAAAGGTTTAAAGTCACCTGTATTTACCAGTAATTGGTAATTGAATATGCACCTGTGACGTGTTTTAAACAGTTTGGGGATACTGTTTCGAGCGCACGTCGACAAGGTGATACAGATCCTGCCTACGCAATTACCAGCAAAACCATGAAATTGCTAGGTAACGCCGCCTATGGTAAAACGTTGACCAATGAGGCGAAGCATGTAGATGTCTCGTATACGGCGGGTGAGGGTACGTCTGAACTAATAAACTCCCCCCGATTTAGGAAAATGACGTTAGTGACGGACGACATATTCGAAGTAGAAAGACTTAAACAGACAATTAGTTGGGACCTGCCCGTGCAGATAGGTTTTTTCGTGTACGCTAAATTGAGAATGTTAGAGTTTTACTATGGCTGTTTAGATAAATTTGTAGATAGGTCAGACTTTCAGGTGTGTGAGACAGACACGGACAGACTTTACTTGGCCCTTTGTGCAGACAACTTAGCGGCGGTTGTTAAGCCCGCTATGCAACGCAAATTTTATAGTACCTACCACCAGTGGTTCCCCGCCGAAGTATGTCCCGAACATAGAGCCGTTTTCGTCGCTAGCGAGGGTAAAACGCGCGCCGTTTGTCAGAAATGTCGGGAACAAATGGACACCGGGCCTACGAAAGCAGAGGGATGGTTTCCCTCTGCAGCAAGACTTATCACTGTTTTGGGGACTACGACAAAACAACCACAAACGGCTTGAACAAAAACCACAACAAAATCGACAAAAATACAAAGTAGACAAACACACTTTCTTAGACGTCCTCAACACACAACAAGCACAGGGCAGGAAAAATATTGGGTTCCGAGCACACAAATCCTCCATCTACACATACGAACAACACCGCAACGCCCTGCCTTACTTTTACATCAAACGACAGGTCCATCCCGACGTCACCACATCACCCCTCAACATCTAAACTCTCTCTCTCTTCCACTATGTACACACACACACACACAATACGCACCTCTCTATTTCTTACGACGTGACGACACCCCTCAAAGTCTGGCCTGCAGCTGTACCCCGGTGCTATATTTTATTTCTTACAATCTGTGATAATGTTACCATATACACACCTCCCATCTTCCAATATATATATATATATATATATATATATATAATTGTACAATATATACTCATGTAATGTTAAAAAAATACTATATATACTATATATATATATATATGTGTGCTCCTATATTTTTGTTACCGTATATGCTCCTATATGTTTTGTTACTACAAAACAGTATTGAATATAAAATAAACTATATTAACTAAAATTCTTTTTGTTACCTATATATATATATATATATATAACTATTGTCTAAATATATCGTCTAAATCTGTTTCGTCAATAACTGTTGTAAAATATTTACTGTCTAAGTCTTCATCCTATTACATGTATATAAATATCGTATAACTGTTTTGTCTAACCCAATATATGTCTACAATAAATCGAGTCCTTCCTATTTGACTAAATATCAGTCGCTTCCTATTGTTCTAAATATAACATCATCCTATTTTATGAAGTATATAAATAATACGTCTTACCTATTCTACATATATCCCTTCTAGTTATCTAATAAAACAATACCATTAGCGAACTAATATACATCGCTATATAAAAAACACACTACCCTACATTTTCCTTATATAAAAAGTCACGCCCCGCCACATTTTCCTTATATAAAAAGTAACAGCCCCCGCCACAAAGCGGCTCTGGCCGAAATAGTAACCGTTTTGCGCAGTGTATACTACTATTAGCCCTAATTAAAAAAAAAGGAGTGCCGGATTTTTTGAAAATGCCGGATTTTTTATGGTTATATAATTCTGTAATATATTTAACAAAAAATGACTACCTGTACACTTAATCTGAGATCGACAAATGCACAATGGTTTATCGTTTTTACAAAAACCACTTCTTTTATTTGCTGAATCCCATAATGGGGCTACACAGGCAGCAAATAAATGATAAAAAATGAGCAGGAATGAGCAGGAATGGCTGGTAACAACACGTGCAAGAAAACAATACCCATCAGCTGCATCCAAACATAATCTCGCTTCCAAGAAAACAGTGGCCGCGCCCATTGCGGTAAATTTAAAAATCGCGCTCCACCACCATAGCTAATCTCGATATTCCCATGCCTGAAATCTGAATGAACCGAATAATCGATGGCCCCGATTTTTGAACGTCAACTGTCAGATCATTGCAGTCAATATTAAGTATAAGGTGAACGTAGCCTATTTAACTTAGCTATTAATATTTGAATAATTTAAAAATTGTAGTGAGGGAAAATAAAACCCACAGATTATTAAGAATAAATTTCCAGCCTCCAAATATAATTTAAGTAGGCCCTAAAGCAAATACATTTAAAGTTACCTGGAAAAATTCAAACATATTCAGGGACAATGGCACGCATAAACCATGAAACAGAGACCGTGGAAGGAAAAAGCCAATGAATAAGACCCCCAACACAACTTCAAACCTGAGACGGTAGAAAAACAGAACCACGAACACTGAAATAAGAAACACACAGAAATAACGGACAGGATAGAGGACACTAAGGGACAAAACTGGAAGGAGGCTCAGGAACAAAAAACAGCAAGGAAGGCAAAACGTGGGTGTTTACAGTTAGTTTTAGATAAGGATGTTTTGTAACTTTTGTTATTGTTGCGGTCTAAAGGGAAACCACTGGTTGTATAAGTTTGTTACGGGGTGAGAATATGTAGTGGTTATTCCTCCCCTTGTCCTGGACAATGTCCCCTTTTTTGGGATGACCATATTAGGATATGTAATATTCTGTTTGGCGATTAATAGGGAGCGTTCTTGCACTGATTCGCGGATTTTCTGGATTGTCCGTGGGTTAGCTCTACTCAGGGCTTAGCGCATGCACAATGATTTGCGTGGGTCGAGAAGACGTGCTTTCCGGCAAGAGTCGACTTGGGGTTTCCGAGCTGAGAAGTTCAGCGTTTG